>PVJS01005718.1:0-62968 GCA_004027185.1 Glis glis | reverse complement strand
AACAATACCCACTCTCCCCCCAAAACCCTTGCTGATGAGTCTAATGGTGGAAGGGGGCGATGGCACACCATGGTCATATTTAAATTTGTGAGGTGATGGGGGGCTGCTGGTATCATCCTCATTGCAGAAATAAGAAAACTAAAACTCAGAGGTGCAGGGCCTCACCTGGGACCAACCAGCTAAGGGCCGTCCAGTAGGACTCCAGCCCAGGTACTTGATGTCTCCAGAAAGAGACAGTGGTGAGGAAGCGCCCCAGGATTTCGGGTTTCCATGGCAGCAGTGAGAAGATGTGGCCATATCAGAATTCATCTGACTCTGACTCCGTCAGCTAACCAGAGTTTACCTCTGCTCTCTCCCCTTCCTCCTCCTCCTGACCGCCAGCATGCTCTTCTCTCTGATTGAGGGTGGCGAAGTAGTTTGAAAGGAACAAGAAGAGCCAGGCCTGGGAGACACGGGTCTCTTGTCACGTGCACAATGCCTGTCCTCTGTAACCCAGAGACAGGTTGTAAGGTGCAGATGTACTCGCCGCCACGATGTGCGTTCCTGTGTTTTTTCTTTGTGGCATTTTGGACAGTAAATGTTTACAGGAAGACATTGCTGATATTGGGTGGTAATGATGCCAAGTTGGGCTGCAGGGCCAGCGCGTCAGAAATGAAATCCTTGGGTTTGATTCTTTGCACTAAGACCTCAAACTCCGGGCCTCCTTGCCTTCTTGACGCTCTGGTCTTGTGAAATGACCTTCTTTTCTCTGGTCATTCCGGATTTATTTTCTCCACCCACTAGCGCTAATATCTCCCGAAGCCCGTTTCTCATCCCTCTGCTTCGCGATCCTTGGAGGCTTAGACACATTCCCGCGACCTCACGTCCCCTTACCAAGACCCACTTCAGAGCCGCGTCCTCTCTGGCTCTTCAGAGTTCTGCATTTCTGAGGCTTGCTCTCTGTTTTGGCTTCCTTCCTTCACTACCACCTCAGATGCAGCATGTTTAACTCCAGCTCTCCACTTCCTCCCGAAACCAGCGGCCGTGACCTTCTGCATTTCTGTTAATGGAATTATTATCTTCTCAGTGGACACGTTAGAGATCTCACCGCCTCTCCAGAATCCCTCCGTTCCAAGGTCCTGCCAATCTTTCTTTGCTTCCATCTCTGCCCAGATTCCTCTCTATCCCAGCCACCCATCCTTAGGCAGAGTCCTCGTCACCTGATGAGGCTGACCACCCATCCTTAGGCAGAGTCCTCGTCACCTGATGAGGCTGACCGCCCCATCCTTAGGCTGAGTCCTCATCACCTCATGCCTAAAAGGACTTGGACAGCTCTTAGTCTGTCTGCCCATCTACCCTGCCCACAAGAGTTAACAATATACATCTCATGTCATCGCCCTCTGCCCAGAAACCCTTACCAACACCCCTTGCCTATTGCTGTGTAGAATCACCTGGGGTGTTTAACATGCAGAGATACATGGGTGGGGACTGGCACCCAGGAACCAGCATTTTAGCAAGCTGGTTCTTGGGAAGTACTCCTAACATAGCCCTGCAAAATATAATCTAAGCCAGGCGTGGTGGTGCATGCTTGTAATCCCAGTACTTGGGAGGCTGAGACAGGAGGATCACAGGTATGAGGACAGCCTCAGCAAGTAGTGAGACTCTCATCAACCTAGCCACACCCTGTTTCAAAATAAAAATAAAATAGAGCTGGGCGTGGTGGCGCACGCTTGTAATCCCAGTACTTGGAAGGCTAAGACCGGAGGATCCGGGTTCGCGGCCAGCCTCAGCTACTTAGTGAGGCCCTCTGCAACTTAGTGAGACCCTGTTTCCAAATAAAGAATAAAAAATAGGGCTGGGGGTGTAGCTCAGAGGTAGAATGCCCTTGGGTTCAATCCCCAGTACCACAATAAATAAATAAGTAAATAAATAAATAAATAAATAAATAAAATAAAATAAAATAAAATAAAATAAAATAGGGCTGGGGGTGTAGCTTGGAGGTAGAATGCCCCTGAGTTCAATCCCCAGTACCAGAAAAAAAAAATACAATCTAAAGCCTGTCTTTCCAGCATGGTGGTTGCTCTACTCCTCTCGGTCATGTCTCTCCTTTTCCCCATTCCTTCTCCCTCCCACTGCTGTCCTGATTCTGCATACGTTACAAGGCTCCCTGTTCTTTCTGTAGCGCGGCAGGCGGTGTGGACAGCTCGTACGTGGACTTCGTCCACACTCCGCCGTCATCGCTGATGTCCGCCTCTGGCCTCTTCTGTGTCTTTGCTTTGCATCCTCCAAGTTTTGATGACATCTGACTTTTCAGCCAGCTCAGACACTCTCAGAGGGCAGAGGCCTTGTCTGAGCCCCTTCCCTTTTTCTTTTTTGGTCTCCTCCAGTGTCTTGCCTAACAATTGGGAGACAGCAAATATTTTTGCTGAGTAATTTTAGGGAGATCTCTTTAAGACTCACTGTTTTGGATGGATCACTGTGATCCATCCAGAATTCTCCACAGAGGCACTTAGGGTTTAAAGAGCTAAGTAATCTGAAATATAGTAATCTGAACCGTTACTGGAGATTGGACCCAGGAGCATTCTAGAGCATTCTACCTCTGAGCTACTCCCCTGGCCTTTTTTGTTTTAATTTTAATTTTTATTTATTTATTTATTTATTTTTTTGCGGTACTGGGGATTGAACCCAGGGGCGTTCTACCTCTGCGCTACACCCCCGGCCCTATTTTTTTTATACTTTTTTTGAAACCGGGTCTCACGAAGTTGCAGAGGGCTTCACTAAGTAGAGAGAGAGAGAGAGAGAAAGAGAGAGAGAGAGAGAGAGAGAGAGAGAGAGAGATTGAGAAAGAAACAGGGAGAGAGAGAGAGAGAGAGAGCTGAGGCTGGCCGCGAACCCGGATCTCTGCCTACCAAAGTACCGGGATTACAAGCGTGCGCCACCATGCCCGGCTTGTTTTAATTTTTAAATTTTTATATTTATTTATCTATTTATTGTGGTATTGGGGATTGAGCCCAGGGGCATTCTACCTCCGAGCTATACCCCCAGCCCTATTTTTTATTCTTTTATTTTGAAACAGGGTCTCACTAAGTTGTGGAGAGCCTTATAAATTGCTGAGGCTGGCTGCAAAACTGTGATCCTCCTGTCTCAGCCTCCCAAGTACTGGGATTACAATGCCCAGCTTAATTTTTTTTATTTTGAAACAGGGTCTCACTAAGTTGCTGAGGGCCTTGCTAAGTTGCTGAGGCTGGCCTCAAACCTGCGATCCTCCTCTCTCTGCCTCCCAACTATTGGGATTACAGGTGTGCGTCATCACACCTGGCTAGTGTGTGAATTTTGTAGTAATCTGTCACCAATGTCTCTATGAAGCTGATTTAAAAGGGAAAGAATTGGGGATTTTGTTTGCCTCATGTTTTGAAACCCGAGGTAAGAATTCTTCTCTTGTTGCTGGACAGGAGGGAGGCAAGTCTCCTGTTTTGCAACCACATGACAATTTCTGCTACCCTGAGATGACGAAGCAGCCTGACTCAGCGACTTTCTTGCTTCAGTTAATGTAATCGGCGGGTTGAGCAACTGGTGTTGTTATGACTGGTTTCATATTAGAGTTTAACCCTTTAGGTGTTTCGGTGTGGGCTATCACCTGCCTTGACTTTGGGTGTACTGTAATTATAATTCCTCTGATTAATATGGAACAGATTCTAAATTTAAGAAAAAATGTATTAAAGTAGTTCTGAGCCGGGCGTGGTGGCGCACGCTTGTAATCCCAGTACTTGGGAGGCTGAGACAGGAGGATCGCGGGTTCGCGGCCAGCCTCAGCTACTTAGTGAGGCCCTCTGCAACTTAGTGAGACCCTGTTTCAAAATAAAGAATAAAAGATAGGGCTGGGAGCATGGCTTGGAGGTAGAATGCCCTTGGGTTCAATCCCCAGTACCACAAAATAAATAAATAAATAAATAAATAAATAAATAAATAAATAAATAATTTTAATTTTAAATATGAATTCCTCTTTTTGGGGGAGTCAGGATCAGACTATCCATGTAGTATGTTTCCCGGGAGAGGAAGGTGGTGTTTTGGGATTCATTGTTTCATGGAAGAATGATTCTGCTCTGGGGACGTTATGTATACGATTTGCAAAGTGTATCACTTCTCTAGAAGCCGTGTGTCACACGGGGTCTTCACTGTCTCTCTGCAGAAGGACCCACATGCTACGCTGTTCATGTCTTTGGCGCAGACTGACTTCTGCAGGAAAAATGGATTCGATCCCCAGAGTCCCCTCTGCGCTCACATCATGCTGTCAGGGACTGTGACCCAGGTAAACGGCTGTCCACACGAGGAACGATGGTTTCAGAAGAGTATGGTGGTACTGACGGTGAAAGAGGAGTGCTTTGGAGAGTGGGATACAGTTGATCTGTGATTGAGGTGCACGGTTAGAATATGTTCTGATATGTAAAATAATTCCACGAAAGCTCGAGGTTTTAATCAATGGCTCTCATACGGGTGCTTGGTAAGATATTTAGGAGGAAAGTGAACTGTTTTCTAAAGCCGAGCCGAAGTCACTCTAAAGCTCCTATATAAAATTGCTCTCGCTAAGGGCATCTGCTCAGCCAGGCTCACCCCCTCGCCATGCCTCACACCATACAGTGCTCCGCATGTCCGGCTCCTGTCTCCATGGCTTCCCAGCAACCTAGAGCAGAGAGCTCATTAAGCAGGCTAGTAAGAGGAGCATCTGTCCGTTACTAAAGTCTGGAAGTGGATTTAGACGGGCGGGACGAGGGCTGGAGCGGAGACGCCGACCCTGACCGGGAAGGGCAGCGGGCAAGGTGTCGTGAGCGCTGATCGCGTTGCAGCCAGCCACCGGCTTGGTGACCCGGTGGGTCCTCAGTGTCTCGGGTCTGGAAATGCGCTCAGGTGCATCTCTGTAGTTGGTTCTTCAGTGGCAGGAGAGAAAGGGAGGAAGCGCAGATGCTCCGGGTACCATCGTGCTGTTTCTAGACATTTCCACCCTTCGTGTACACTCATCTACATGTCTAACACGCATGTTATGGGATGAGTGTGCTAATGGTACACGAGACCCTGGCACCTGTAACACTTTATCATAGTACTTGTGCCGGCTACTCTGGTAGCTCAAAATTACTTTTTTTTTGGTACTGAGCATTGAACCCAGAGGCGTTCTACCTCTGAGCTACACCTGCAGACCAGTTTTATTTTTTGTTTTGGAACAGGGTCTTGCTAGGTTGCTGAGGCTATCCTCGAACTTGTGATCCTACTGTCTCAGCCTCCTAAGTACACGCCTATAATCCCAGTACTTAGGAGATGGAGACCGAGAGAGGTTTGAGGCCAGCTTCAGCAACTTAGTGAGACCTTGTTTCAAAATAAAAATAATAAAAAAGGGGTAGGGGTGTAGCTTGGAGGTAAAAATGCCCCTGGGTTCAATCCCCAGTACCAAAAAAAAAAAAACTATTTAGCAATGAAAGCTGGCTCTCGTGGAAGTGTCCTACTTCATTATATCTGTCGTTACCCACCTTTGAAAACATTTTTTGTTCTCTGCATCCTGCAAGCAGAATTTACTCTCAATTCCTTAAATTTAAGGTCAAGATTTACAAGTTAAAATAGACTCCTAGGGTTTGTAGAATGCTAGAATCATACCTTCTTAACAAATGAGAAGACATGCTGTTGCTGCTCTGAAACATTCCTGTCACCTTTGTCCTGTAGGTGAATGACACAGAGGCGGACTTCGCAAAGCATTCGCTATTCATTCGACACCCCGACATGAAAGATTGGCCTTCCAGCCATAACTGGTTCTTTGCTAAGTTGAATATAACCAATATCTGGGTGCTAGACTACTTTGGTGGGGCAAAAGTCGTGACGCCCGAAGAATATTTTAATGTCACAGTTCAGTAAGTACTTTCATCTCTCTAACAGCGCAGCCCTCATAGGGGTACTCAGCCTTCTGGGGCACGGAGGGTTAACCATTTCCTGTGCCATGCACCCCACTGGCAGCTGGTAAAGCCTGTGACCCCTCCTTAGAACAGTATTCTAAAATGCATAAACTAGTGGGGCGCGGTGGCGCACCTGCAATCTCAGTACTTGGGAAGATGAGACAGGAGGATCGCAGGTTTGAGGCCAGCCTCAGCAACTTAGTGAGACCCTGTTTCAAAGTAAGAAATAAAAAGGGCTGGGGTGTAGCTCAGTGGTAGAATGCCCCTGGGTTCAATCCCCATTACCTCCCCCACACACACAGAAAAAGTTAAAAAGGGCTGGGGGTGTAGCTCAGAGGTAGAATGCCCCTGCATTCAATCCTGTTTCCCACCCTACACCAGTTGAAACTAGAACTCAGGACTCTGCATTCTAAAAAACACAGGCAATTCTTCCATACACAAAAGAGGCTGAAATTAACTCAAAATCTTATTATTATTATTATTATTATTATTATTATTATTATTGCAGTACTGGGGATTGAACCCAGGGGCATTTTACCTCCAAGCTACACCCCCAGCCCTGTTTTTTATTCTTTATTTTGAAACAGGGTCTCACTAAGTTGTGGAGGGCCTCACTAAGTAGCTGAGGCTGGCCATGAACCTGTGATCTTCCTGTCTCAGCCTCCCAAGTACTGGGATTACAAGGGTGTGCCACCATGCCTGGCTCCAAATCTTAAACTTTCAGATCACAAGTTACTCCTGCCCTGCCCTAGAATCAACTAACATAAGATTTGTCAACCCAGTTTAATGAGATAATTCTTCCTCTCTCTTCCCCTTCTAGGTGAAGCAAATATGGCAAATTGAACCACAGGTGTGAAGTGTCTCAGGGTGGCTCACGCACACTGGAAGGGCTTACCATTTCTCTGGAATTTGGCCGGAACCTTAGCCAGTTTTCTGTCGCGTGCTGGTTGCTTTCTTCGCTTGCTTGTTTACAGAATAACATTGAACCTAAACTGGATTTCTTGAAAGATGTGGTTGCTAGGTTTTTTTCATATTTTGAAGCCATTTCATAGAGAGAAATGTCTTTCATTATAATCAAAGAAATTTTATTTCGATTCCTAGTATTTTTCCAATGGTGCTCCTCCAACAAGTACCAGGGCTAGATTGTCTGTCAGCGTTCGAAGATTCTTGGGTGTGAGTTCTTTATTCCTGGCAGCCGCAGTGCGGGGAGTGTGGCCTGGTGCAGAGGGACAGGCCCTGCTAGGTGCCCCAGGGAGCCCCGTGGGAACACAGAGCAGCTTCCCGCTCATGCCCACTTACGTCCGATAGTCCTGGCTATTATTGATCCAAGACAGGGCAAGCTCTTTCTCATAAAGAATATTCTAGACTTTTTACATTCTAAAGTGACACTTTTACATAGAACAAAAGAATTTCATAAAACTTTTCCTGAATTTTATTTCCCCACCTAAGTAGACACTGTAGAATCAGTGTCTCCTCACTCAAAACACATGCTTACATTCCCCCCTACAGTGATGTCGCAGGGATTTTGTGTATTTCTGCTATACTTTCATAAGTAGAGTTGACCCAGGCGTGAACCAGCTTCGGTGTGGGCCAGGCCCCCCACACTTCCTCACCCCGTTATATCCCGCTGCTCTGAGCGCTGATGTGGCCTCGCTCACCCACCCTGAACCTCTAAGTAGCTCCCGACCCTGCTGCTCTCCGAGCCAGGTCATCTGAGGGAGACACCCCAGCATTAAATAATCACGCTTCCTCAGGAGAGGAGGCACTACTGAAGCAGTTTTATTACCTATATACGTAATTTCAGAACACAATATAAAGATTCCTCTTAAAGAGGTCTTGGGAATCAAGCCGTTGAATCCTTAAGTGGCAGAGAAAAGAAGTTAAATATGAGTGGTCATATTTGAAAGCTAGAAAGTAAACTGAAACCCAGCAAACAGCTTCTGTTTAAGAAAAGTGATTTCTATCAAACAGTAAAATAAACTTATTCAAAGTATCAATAATTAAAAGCATTATTTTAACAAGTGTATTGGACTCGTTGTCATTGTTTTCCTCCTCTTTTTTTGTGGTACTGGGGATTGAACCCAGGGGCATTCTACCTCCAAGCTACACCTCCAGCCCCATGTTATTTTTATTCTGAAACAGGGTCTTGCTAGATTGATGAGAGTCTCACTACTTTCTGAGGCTGTCCTCGAACCTGCGATCTTTCTGTCTCAGTCTCCCAAGTACAGGGATTACAGGCGTGTGCCACCACACTGGGCTTGGACTTGTTTTATTAAACATGGGTGTTAATATTTATTACACTGTTTAATTTTCCCCTGTCAAGACCCTCCTGTGTTTTTATTTGAGCATGCTCTTTTTTCTTTTCTTTTTGTACTGGGGATTGAACCTAGGGACGTTCTACCTCTGAGCTACACCCCCAGCCCTATTTTATTTTTTATTTTGAAACAGGGGCTCAGTAAGTTGCTGAAGGTCTTGCTAAGTTGTTGAGGCTGGCCTCGAAATTGCAATCCTCTTGTCTCAGCCTCCCAAGTACTGGGATTACAGGCATGCGCTACCACACCTGGCTTGAACATGCTCTTAATCAGCCACTGGCTGTTCCAAATCTCAGAGGGCATGACACCCCTGCTTCCTACTGGCAGAGGCTCCTGGTGTCCTAGCCCCTGGGGGAGGCCAGGGTCAACCATTGTCTCGGGGCCTTGGGTACCAGCGTGCCTGTGGTATACCCAGATTCTCTCCCTATGTCCACTTGTGAATTTTGTCTTCCACATTTGGCATGTAAAAATGCATCCATGGTCAGGTCAGATCCAATTATCATAGTGAGTTAGCCCAGCCAGGCCTCCAGAGCCTGTGCGCAGATAGCTCTATAATTGTGCAGGATGTGTCACTGTAGCATTCTGACCTGCCACAAGAGGGCACTGCAGACCACTCTTTGTGCAGATATAGTTCCGTGCCTGTGAGCTAACCAAGCCCCTGAGAATGACACGGGTTGGGCTGGATCTGGGCAGACAGCCTTGACAGTGACTCTGGAGTGGAGGCCGAAGGCCAGAGGGAAGCAGAGGCCTGGTCTTCTACGCCGCTGGTAGTTTTTGTGGGTTTCTCCAGCCGTGGGCTTCCTGTCTCCTACCCTACTTGCTGAAGAAGAAGGACAGAGCCCTGGCCCCAATGTGTGTGAGACGGGATGGGAGCCTCGGCCCAGAGAGCAAGGCAGGTCCTGATCCAGAGCAGGGAAAAGAAAGAGGCCGGGGCAGAGGTGCACTCCTACAATCCCAGCTATGGGGGAGGCTGCGCGGAGGATCACAAGTTCTAGGCCAGCCTGGGTCCTGTGTCCAGGAATGGGGTATATTTATTGACTGAGCCTGTGTCCTTGGTCTAGGGATGGGGTTCCCTCATTGATTGAGCCTGGGTCCAGGGTCCAGGAATGAGATATATTCATTGACTGAGCCTGAGTCCTGGGTCCATGAATAGGGTTCCCTCATTGACTGAGCCTGTGTTCTGGGTCCAGGAATGGGGTATATTCATTGACTGAGCCTGTGTCCTGAGTCCAGGAATGGGGTATATTCATCGACTGAGCCTGTGTCCTGGGTCCAGGAATGGGGTATATTCATTTTACTGAGCCTGTGTCCTGGGCCCAGGAATGGAGTACTTTCATTGACTGAGCCTGAGTACTGGGTTCAGGAATGGAGTCCCCTCATTGATTGAGCCTGGGTCCTATGTCCAGGAATGGGATCCCCTCATTGGCTGAGCCTGGGTCCTATGTCCAGGAAAATGGGGTGCCCTCATTGATTGAGCCTGGGTCCTATGTCCAGGAATGGGGTGCCCTCATTGATTGAGCCTGGGTCCTATGTCCAGGAATGGGGTCCCCTCATTGATTGAGCCTGGGTCCTATGTCCAGGAATGGGGTGCCCTCATAGGCTGAGCCTGGGTTGCTGTCCTCTCCTAGGGTTGGGGTTCAGCTCTGTGCCATCAGAACCACAGGGACTGGGCAGGTTTCAAAGGGGACTCCTGAAAGGAAAAGAGAAGTTATGTTAATTGGAGGGGTCACTGAGCAGGTGAAACCAAGCACTGTTACCACTATGCCTTAATTTTTAACATTTAGGTTACTTCCAACTTTTTTGTGTTATAAGAGAAAGAGCTGTGCATTTCTTACATTTCTTTTTATTTCCTTAGATTTCCTGTAGTGAGCTTCCCAATCCAGAAGCTGTTGGTACATGTTATAAATTGCTTTTAGGAATTTATATCCACGGTCCTGCAAGGAGAGTGCTACAGCGCTCGCGCCGTGCTGAATTTGATAGATAAAAATAGTACTGTGTTATTTTAATTGGTTTTTCAAAAAGTTACTGGTCAGCCAGGCGTGGTGGCACACACTTGTAATTCCAGGCTGAGACAGGAGGCTCTCAGGTTCGAGGACAGCCTCAGCAACTAGTGAGACTCTAAGCAACCTAGTGAGACCCTGTTTCAAAAATAAAAATAAAATAGGGCTGGGGTGTAACTTGGAGGTAGAATATCCCTGGGCTCAATCCCCAGTACCACACAAAAAAATAAAAAGCTACTGGTAATATTGAACATTAAGAAGTTTTTATTTAGATGTGTGTGTGTGTGTGTGTGTGTGTGTGTGTGTGTGTGTGTGTGTGTTAGTCACTGGGGATTGAACTCAGAGGCATTCTATCTCAGCTACATGCCCAGTACTTTTTAAGATTTTTTTATTTTGAAACAGGGTCTCATTAAGTTGCGGAGGACCTCGCTAAGTTGCTGAGGCTGGCCACAAACCCACGATCCTCCTGTCTCAGCCTCCTAAGTACTGTGATTACAGGCATGTGCCACCATGCCCAGCTTTATTTAGAATTTTTTTGTGTGTGAACTCTCAGTTTATGTTCTTAGCTTATTTCTATCTTGGGGATCATTTTTATTTTTTACTTGTTGTGGTGCTGAGGATCAAACCCAGGGCTAGCTCATGCTAAGCACCATTCTACCACTGAGCTATAGCCCCAGCCCTTGGGAATCATTTTTAAAAACTAATCTTGGTGAAATCTTTATATTAAGTTTATGAAAGCATTTAGTTATTAAATTTGTTGCCAATACTTGACTTGTTTTCCTTTTAAATTATTTTGTTTAAAATTTATAGATTTTTAGCTGGGTGTGGTGTCATACACTTGTAATCCCAGTACTTGGGAGGCTGAGACAGGAGGATCCGGGTTCACGGCCAGCCTCAGCTACTTAGGCCCCTCCACAACTTAGTGAGACCCTGTTTCAAAATAAAACATAAAAAATAGGTCTGGGGGTGTAGCTCAGAGGTAGAATGCCCCTGCATTCAATCCCCAGTACTGCAATAAATAAATAAATAAATAAATAAATAAATAAATAAATAAAATCTATAGATTTTTAAATTTCCATGGAAATTTTAACATAATCTAATAGTTTCTCTTAATTTTTAAAAATTTTCTTTAAACTGAATTATCTTTGAGAAATGTGATAACTATCCATTCAGGTTTTCTTCCATTTTTACGGCTTAATTTTTTTACCTGTAAACGCCTTAATCAATTTAGAATTCATTCTGTGTATACTGTTCATTCATTCCTTAATGACAAATGCAAATCATACTTAGATCTTTTTGTCTAGCTGCGAACCCATCTCGACCTGGCTCTCTCAACATTTGGACCGCGTTGAGTCGGCTCCGCTCCGCAGCCTGCTTGTCCTGTCCGCTCGAGAATCTATTCTACAGCCCTCAGCTTGGGCCCAGAATGGAACTATGACTGGCACAGAACCACAGCTCTGCTAATGTTCTCCTGTCTCCACCTTTGGAGGTTGTATAATAGGCGCTCCTTAGCGAGAGCCGCAAGCCCCACAGTAAAACCTCAGCCGGCTCTCAGCATCACCCACCATTCGTCCTCAGACTGGATCCAAGGGTATGACAAACCGGGCTGGCCAGGCCCCAACTTTCCCTGTGGACTTTGCTGCCTTTGCATGTGCTCCTCCTGCAGCCAGGCATCCCCCTGCCGCCTCACCTGCCTCCCTTTTCAGGAGGGTGTGGTCCTGAAGGCAGAGTCTGCGCCTGACTTCTTTTGTAGTCCCCAGTGTCAACATTGTTGCATGTAGTAACCCCTCAGTGAGCCTCTAACAATGTTTTGCTTGCAGACTTTTTTTTTTTTTTTGGCAGTGCCGGGGATTGAACCCAAGGGCATTCTACCTCCAGGCTACACCCAGCCCTATTTTTTATTCTTTATTTTGAAACAGGGTCTCACTAAGTTGCAGAGGGCCTCACTAAGTAGCTGAGGCTGGCCGCAAACCCGGATCCTCCGGTCTCAGCCTCCCAAGTACTGGGATTACAAGCGTTCGTCACCATGCCCGACTCAGACTTTCTACTTTAATGAATATAACAGAAAATGAAAGTTGAACTTTCAACTTGCTGTGTGATTTAGAATAAAATAATTTATTTCAGGAAAAGCACATTTAAACCCCAGCTTGGCAAATTTCATCAACACCTTGCTTGGCACCCCAGAAATCGGGCTCCAATAAGGCATAAAATCCCATGTTCCGGGCTTGCAGGGCCGGACACTGCAGTGAGCCGCTGTCGTCCTGTCATGACCCTCCGCGAGCCGGTGGCCCTGACAGCATCGTCTTGGGGAGACGCTGGGAGGCAGCTTGCCAGGGACAGAGTTACGGGGAAAATCAAGCCCGCTGGCTCTGCAGTGGGCTGCCCGGTGCCCATCCTCGCTCCATCCCTGCCGGCTGCTGCTTCGGGGACAGGCTCCTCCTCTTCGTGTGCTGCAGGATGCTCATCAGTAGGATGCAGAGGAACAACAGCACCTGCCTCCTCAGGCTGAAGGAAGAATTCACAAAAGGCACGTAGAACACTGACGTATCAAGCTCGAAGAATGCTTGTTGCTCTTTCCTTTGCTTCAAATATCAGGTGGTAACTTATAGATTGGGTTTTCTCAAAAATAGAAGTTATGATGGTCAACACCCTTAGTTTTATAAACTATCTGCATTCATGGCATTTTATCTAACCCTTGCAACGAGCTCAAGAGTTGGGTGCTGCACACATGTTTTTTCCTATTTTGTGGAGGGGTTGGAGTGCCAAAGGGTTGGCACCCCAGGGACCCCTCAGCTGCTGGTCACATGTGGGTCCTCTGAAGAAATGCTTTGCCATGGCTTTAAAGGTGTGTGGTTAGAAAGGTGAGGACCATGTGTTAGGAAACTCCTGGTTTCGTGGTTGGCGCTCTGACATCTTTGGGGCGGGCGATGTGAGCTCCGCAGCCAGACCCTGTATTCGAACCCCAGCTCAACCCCTTAGCTGGGTGGCCTGGGCCAGCCCCCTGGGAGGTATCCCTCTGCAGGTCGACAAAGCCCAAGAGAGACTGTGCATCTATTATTATCTAGTATCCATCAAGGCCATTGCACAGACATGTTGGTGAGACGTGGAGGAGCGAAGAGCCAAGGAGTAACACAGGGGAAGGTCGCACCTGTCGTGCGTGCAGCTGGGACAGAGCCAAGGGAGCCGGTCTGACTCACCAGGCCCGAGAGGGAGAAGCCTGGGAGCCGCAATGCGACACGAAGGCCGCTAGGGGTCGCCGCGGAGCCGCGCTGAGCCCGGGCTGGAAGGCTCTGTCCAGGACCGACCCGGTTCTTCCTGCGCTCTGCCGGAGCCTGCTCCGCTGGACCCCGGGCCTTTTGATCCCGCTCACCACCCTCCCTTCCCTTTCAGCTGAAGACCACTCTAAGGGGCTGTCGTGGCAAGTGCTGAGACCCACGGGTTCCAACTCTTCCAAGCCTTCGAGGGCTCCGTGCCCGCAAGCTCAGGGGACCCTTTTGGGCCTCCTCTCTTGGGAATAACAGGCATATGATCTGCATGAAGTCAGGGGTCCCCAGCACCCTCAGAATGGGCAGAGCCCTACGGGTGATAGTAAGGCCAGCAGCCAGGAGCTGGGGGCAGCACCCAGGGCACACACAGCCCGGGTTGGTGGGTGGTGGTGGTGGAGGTGGGCACTGGAGAGGCAGGAGTAATCACACGTCAACAGGATTTCCAGCTAAAGTCACCTGCACCGCCATCTCCTTCCACCCCTTCATCTTACAGTGAGGATGAGGAGACCCAAGGAGGGAACGCAGTTCTGTCCAGGTCTCACACAAGTAGAGAGCAGCCGGGTCGGTCCAGGGGACGAGCATTCGGAAGAGTCAGATGATGAGAGCCTGGCAGAGGCTGTAAACAGCCCCCCAGGGGGCCCTGTGGTCTCAGGTTTGAAGCTTTCTCATTTCAGCGATGACTTTGCATTTGCTTAGGGGCCCGGAGCTGACTTTACACGGCTGCTGAGGCTAAACCCTCTACACAAGCTGGGACTGATCATAAGCAAGACAGGCAGACACACTGCACTCTGGTTTAGTGCACTCTGGTTTAGTGCTCAGAAGAATTAAAACGAGGAGGCGCACAGTCTCTACTCTGGGGACATGGGCCTCCCCTCCACCGCCACCCTCCACAGAGACCCCGCTCCTCCTTCTCCAGTCCCGTCACTCCTAGAAGATTTCTGCCCCAGGATTCCAGAAACTAACATTTAACAAGCCGCTGGTGCCCTTCTCCGGACAACCATGTGATTGATTGTTGCTCCACCTGAGCTGGTGGGAGGGAGCGGGCATTTCCCAGCATCTTCCGCATCCCCACACAGGACCTGCACTCTATTCACCCCAGCAATGCAGTGAAGCAGGCACGGCTAGCCAGTGTGGGGCAGAGGGGTTCAGATGCTTGTTAACTTGTTCAGAAATGCAAAGCCAGTTAGTAAGTGCTGGGGCTGGAAATTGAACCTGGGTCTTCCTGTTCTAAAGCTCAAGTTCCAAAGAAAAAAGAAAGAAGAGAAAAGGCCAGGGGCGGTGGCACACACCTGGAATCCTAGTACTTGGGAAACTGAGGCAGGAGGAGCGCAGGTTTGAGGACAGCCTCAGCAATTCAGCAAGATTCTCAGCAACTTAGTGAGATCCTGTTCCAAAATAAAACAGGGCTGGGGAAAGCCAGGGATGGTGGTGCACGCTTGTAATCCCAGTACTTGGGAGGCTGAGACCAGAGGATCCGGGTTCGCGACCAGCCTCAGCTACTTAGTGAGGCCCTCCGCAACTTAGTGAGACCCTGTTTCAAAATAAAGAATAAAAAATAGGGCTGGGGGTGCAGCCCGGAGGTAGAATGCCCCTGGGTTCAATCCCTGGTACCACACAAAAGAAAACAGGGCTAGGGGTTTAGCTCAGAGGTTGAATGCCCCTGGGCTCCATCCCCAGTATCCCTCAATTTTAAAAAAATAATAGATAAATAAAAATAAAGCTCAAGTTCCCACCACCATGGACCCGCAGCACCCAGAAAAAGTGTGTCCCAGTCTTGATTCAGCCACTTGCCAGCTTTGTCACCTTGGGCACATTTTCAGTTTCCTATTACGTGGAAACTACATCAGTCATGTGTCTGCCTTACTGAGTCATCAAGATTAAAATGACAAACTGTGTGAAAACACATGCAAATGGAAGGTACCCCTTACGCGGGAAAGGCTCTTTTTCCCATGGAAAGTGTTGAGCTATCAACAGCAACATTTAGTGGGCTATAACTCATCTCCTCCCTCCATAGTACCTGTTTTTATCTTATCCATGCCCGTGGCTTATTTTTGCTATCTTTGCTCTCTTTTATATCTTTGTACAGTCTTTTATTTTCACTTATTTTCTTTTCTGGTATGTTTGGACATTGGGCATGCTTTTCCTCCTCAATATCCTTAACATCTCACTGAAGAAAATATCCGAGGCTGGCTTAAGGACAGTCTTTTGAGGGGAAGGGCCCGCTCAACGAGCCTGTCAGCAAACGGAGCCAGGCCAACTGTGAGGTTTGCGAAGGCACCTTCAACGGCCAGGCGTTTTAGCATCTGTGCTATGCTAGACCATTTCAAGTGTAGGTCACAGAATCAAAGTCAAATAGCTTAAGAAAAAGATATTGAGCCGGGCGTGGTGGCACATGCCTATAATCCCAGTACTTGGGAGGCTGAAACAGGAGGATCACTGGTTTGAAGCCAGACTCAGCAACTTAGTGAGGCTCTCAGCAACTTAATGAGAACCAGTTTCCAAATAAAAAATAAAATAGGGGATGTAGCTCAGAGGTAGAATCCCCAGTACCAAATATATATATATATGTGTGTGTGTGTGTGTGTGTGTGTGTGTGTGTGTGTGTTCATGAAATGGGAAGGTTCGCAGGGCAGGCCTTAGGCATGGTGCAATCCAGGTTCTCAGTGGATCAGTAAGCATTCTACCTGGATCGACAGATCTCTTTCTCTGCTCTCTTCTGTGCTGGCTTCATCCCTGGGGGCAAACTTCCTCCTTCGGCGAGAAAGATGGCTAGCAGGCACACCTGATCCTCGCAGAGGACGAGGGAAGGAGCTCCTTTCCCAGGAGCGCTTCTGTGGAAGACAGGATCGGAGGATGGCCTCCACATCTTGGTGCATGTGGTGTGTAGCATCGCCTGGACTGGCGGGAAACCTGGGACCAGAAGAACTCGCACTCCTGCGCTGCGTTGGGTCATGTGGAAGGGGGAGAGTGTCGTGAGCCGGCCCGGGCCCTTCCCAAGCGGAGTTTCCTCCAGCTGGTTGTGGGAGAGTAAGTCAGAGAGGTGAACTGCGGCTGGCCCAGAAGAAAGGAGAGTCTACACAGGGGGATGCGTGGCGAGGAACTGCAGGTGTCCTCTGGGAGCTGAGTAGTCCCTGGCCAATAGTTCACAGGCCAACAGGACCTTCCCTCGTATAATTGTAAGGCCTGAAATTTCCTAACAACTAGAGATCTTGGAAGAAAATCCTGAGCCTCAGATCAGAACAGCAGCCCTTGCTGACGCCTAGGTTTCACCGAGTAGGTACCTGAGCAGAAAGCCCAGCCCTGCTGTGCCTGGACTTCTGACCTGTGCTACTGTGAGGTTGTAAAGGTGTGTCATTTTTGAGCCACTAAGTGTGTGAATGTTATGCGGCCAAAGAAAACTAATGCAGTTTCCCCAAAGTCCCGGGATATAAGTTAGGATCCTTTGGTTGCAAGCAACAGAAACGAGCTCTGGAAGTTCACTGGGACAGTGTCCATGCAACCCATGAAGTCCCTGGTGGCCCCTCGGGAAGCTTCGTGAGGGAGAAAGCACGTGCCAGGCCTCCCACAGCCTGCCTGTCCTGGAAGCCATCTGAGGATGGGGACGTGGCGTGGGGCAGCACAGGGGCCTCGGGAGGGTGTCTCTGGGAACCCCAAAGGACAGAAGTCAGTTCTCCCTCTTGTGTTCCTGTCTCTGGCGACCAGGGGCAGGGAGCTGCAAAGCTGCCCCTCATCTTTCAGGAGCATTCTGGGGGACGGGGAAACCTGGGGAGGGCTCTCAGGTGCATGGAGTTAGGAAAGAGGCAGCCCCTGCCTCACCTGAGAACCGGCAGCTCTAGAGCAGCCTCTCGTCTAGTTGCAGGCAGAGCTTTCCTAAGGAATGTTCATGAACCCAAAGAGGAGTGTGCCTGCAAACACGGCGGGTAGGCAGCAGGAATGGCCTCTCGTCCTGGGCCCAGCGCGGGCTTCTCCTCTAGCCAGGCTGCCTGCAGGGGAGTGCAGATGGCCCCCACGGCCCAGGCTTGCGATGTCCCCACCATTCCTGCCCCCATGTTAGGATGGTGCCCCCTTCCCTGGGGAGTTAGCAGGCATCTTGCAAAGGGCTCCCACTGGCCTCCCTGCACCAGTCTTTGTGGACAGTGGTATGTGATGCTTTGATCGACTGGTGCAGGGCACCGTGCCCACCCCGGGAGCCCATGGTAGGCACTCAACACACTGGACCGAGGTGTAGGGGAGATGTGATCCCCACCAAGGGAAAAGGGCTGCAGCTTCCAAAAACAGAGTAAGAAATGTGGGACAGGCCTGACCGTTATTTCACAGGGCTGCTTATCTGCAAGAATTCACAGCTGCTGGCCCTCAGGTCGTGCCTGGCCTTCTCCTGCCCCTGCCCCGTCTTCCTGTGCGAAGTATGGGTCTATCTCTGGGTGGTGTGCTCAGCCCGGCAAGCTGGCCAGGCAGACTGCTTCAGAGATGCCCAGAATCCCTGCATGCCGTTCTGCTCTGAGACGTGATTCTGCCACGGCTATGAATCATGGCATCCCAGAGCCGGTCTTGGCTTGTCCCCCTGGAAGCAATGGTTGTTCCAAGAGGGGAGCATGTGACCAAGGTCAACCAATTAGAACACTTCCTGAGGCTGGTAAGGGGACACGCGTGTGTTCAAACCTAGCGAGGTGTCACCGCTGTCACAGGCTGAGTGGCTCTGAACATTTGGTGGGTCAGTCAGCTCAGCCGGCCTCCTCGTCTCACCCCTGCCCTCCTGGGCTGCGGCGCTCAGTGGCTCTTCTGGGGCAAGTCGGCGGTAAGCGGAGATGTTGCTAAAGTCCAAGCGGTCTGTCTCTACCGTTAGCCTGGCTCTGAATCCAGAGCTGCTATCTTACCAACCTCCTGAGTAGTCGAGGGTCTAGGAAGATGGCGAAGGTCCTTGCGCGCGTTGGTAGCTCGTGTTTGCTACCTGGGGACTGGCGTGCCTCAAGAGAGGGGCTGGATGGAAATTAGACACCAACTAGAAAAAGGAAGGGGACATAAACAATGATCAGATGAGAGAGCACGCAGAATCCAGGCAGTCAGACAGACGCAAACACACCCGAACCTCAAACCTCCGCGCTTCCTGCCTGCCCACCGAGGGGGAGCGCAAGTTTCTCGGGGCCCTGGCAGGTGCTTTCTCAGAGCCCGCGGGCCTCCACTTCCTGAGGAGGCCACAGCAGGCAGCCGACAGCCTCCTCTCTCTGTCTCTGTCCTCAGCTACCGCCGCTGGCCAGCACCATTGGGGAAGGACAAGATGAAGTGGAAGTCGCTCCTCCTCACGGCTGTCCTGCAGGCGCAGTGCCCGGTGACAGGTAAGGCCATGTCTCCACGGCGGGGTCTTTGGAGCTGCTCTGTGTGTATTTGGAGGCAGAAGAAAGGCGGCACGGAGCCGGTGTCTCCTTCACGTCTATGCCCCCGACATTTACGGGCCACTGAGCATGGGGGCTGCTGCTCCAGGACACCGGCCAGGCGTCCCGTCCCGTCCCGTCCAGCGCCCAAGGTGCAGCTCTTCTGGTGGCGAGAGTCTGCGGAGGGGAGGGGGAGACGGAGCGGAGCAAGAGGGCCACTGAGGCAGGCCGGAATGGAGAAGCTGAGCCGTGCTTAACGGAGGGTGGTGGGGTCAGGAAGTGTCAGCCTGGCCGCCTTCCACGTGTGTGTGACCTTCTTTCTCCTGGTTGCTGGTCTCCTTCCTTCGTCCCTTGCTGGTGCTGTCACTCCACCCTTCTCTCCCCCTCTGCCGACGAAGGACATTCCACTGGCCGGGCGGGCAGGGTCATGGCTGGTGGCCTTGCTGGCCCTGAACCCCTTGACAGGCCAGGACTGAGCGGGAGGAAGGGGAGGGAAGTGGCATGTGGAGGGAGAGGGAGTTCATAGCCCACTGCAGGCCGTTTCGTCCCCTCGTCTCCTGGCCCAGTGGGTCGGTGTCACTGCTGCCCTGGCACCAGCCCGGGCACAAGGACATACCCGTCCCCAGCAGCGACTGGCCCCGCCCTGACCCTCAGCAGCTCTCCATCTGAGCCAGAAGGCCAGAGACAGGACAGTGGTAGGGACCCATGAGAAGTGCCTTAGGCCACCACCAACTAGCTGGAACTGGCTCCTCTCCTGGTTGGGGCGCATGGGCCTGTGAGGCCCGGCCTTTCCGCCTGCTTTAGCTTTCACCATGTTTTCTAGCCCCGATCCTGGGGAGGAACGCAAGCGGAAAGAAGACAGTGCAAGGCTCAGGGGCTGGCGCCATGCTGTCTCCACGGGAACAGGACAGCTGCATGGGAACCTTCAGAGGCAGGGGAGGGAGCCACCAACGCGTCCCCCTCCGCCTCTCAGCTCGCCTCTGGGGTGCTCAGGGGCCGCTGGCACTTCCGCTCCCGCCAGGCCCAGCCTTTCCCAGAAAGGCCTTGGGGTGTGAGTCACGGGTGCTGGGTGCGGGTCACCAGATCGAGTGGCCCCGCCTCGCCGCAGGGGACTTGTGGCTTCAGGGGGACAGCCCAGGGCGGGAGCCTCAGGCTCGGCCAGTCTACGGGGCTGCGGGGAGCTGGCCCAGCCTGTGGGCCTCCCCTGCGGCTTCTCCTCAGCACTGGTTGTGCTAGGCTTGGGCCCAGGCAGGTGTGGAGTGGAGGCAGGCATGGGAGGCTACCTGGTGGCGATGGTGCCAGGGGTAAACAAGGCCCCACTGGGGACCGGGCCTGGAGGAGAGGGCCACACACCGGCTAGACTGAGCAGCCACTTACTCGGCTGCTGTGGACACTGAAGTTCTAGCTATTTTTAGACCAGGCTACTAGGCCAATGCTTTTCAAAGTGTCCTAGCCCAGAAAGGAGATGAGAGAAGGCCAGCAGGCCCGAGAGGGCCCCTCCACCTTCCCCTGCAGGAGAGACCGCCCACAGAACAGAGTCCCAGGCTGCCTCGCTCTTACTCTGTTAAGTGACTTGTCCCCAAACCCTTCTAAAACATCGACTCTTCACTAGGCTGTTCCCACTTGGATTTTTCTGGAAGATCCCTGACTGTTGGGATCAAAGCCAGTGATGCCCTGGTTGGTCCCAAGGCCAGGTCCGCAGGGCCTGAGCCGGAAACCGAGACCGCGTGCCTAGCGCACAGCGCGCTCCTGTCCATGGCCCTCGACTCCTGGTGCCTCCGACTCCCTGCCCCGCTGTGGCTGAGAATGCACTGGTGGTCGGGGCGGCCTTCGTCCTTCCTCCCATGAGGAAAGCCGCTCTGGCAGGAAGCCTCAGGGCTGTGAGGTTGTGACTCTCTTTTAGAGAGTCATCTGGACAAGGTGCAGTCGGGCTGATCACAGCACTTCCTGGAAGTGCAACCTCAAGCAAGTTACTGAACCTCTCTGGGCCTTAATTTTCTTACCTCTAAAGTATGGAAAGCCAGACATGGTGGCCCATGCCTGTAATCCCAGTACTTGGGAGGCTCAGACAGGAGGATGGCTGGTTCGAGGACAGTCTCAGCAACTTAGCAAGACTCTTAGCAACTTAGCAGGATCCTGTTTCAAAATAAAAAAATGAAAAGGGCTGGGGGTGTAGCTTGGAGGTAGAATGCCCCTGGGTTCAATCCCCAGGACAATCAATCAATCAATCAATCAATGATAGTTATACCTTCCTTGTGGAGATGTGAAGATGAACCGTGACTTTAATGTACCCAATATCTATAGTAGACAGCCAGTAAAGGGAACTTGCATTAATTGTTACTATTATTACATGTGGGGCTGAGTTTTGTAAACCTGGGAGCAGGAGGTGGAGACCCCGGCTGGATTCTTGGTTTGCCCTGGATTGTGTCGTGAAGTAGCATGGGTGTCCCCTCCATCGGCGGAGCCCAGCTCGTCCGTCCCTCTTCTGCATTCCGGGCGGGCTCCCGCCAGCGCAGAAGCACAGCCCTGGACCAGGGGCAGGCCCGATGGCCGGCGGCGCTCAGAGCCTGGGGTGGTCAAGGCGTGAGCGTTCCACCCGCCATTTGAGTTGCTTTAGGTCCCCCCAAAGGGAAACCATTCTGAAACATGTAACGTAAACAGCGAAGGGAAGAAAACCAGAAATAAAGGCCGACAGGGCGCCGCGGGCCATGGTGGTCGCCGGTTCTGAAGCCAGTGCTGCTCATGGGTGCGCGGCGACTGGGTGTCAAACGTGACCATCTTGGACAGCAGATCCTCTCTGAGGTGCACTCGAGCGGGCTCTCGTGGGAGCCGGGACCAGGTTGTCGTCGAGGGAACCTTTGCTTCACTCTCTTTTGCTTTACCCTCTGATTCCTTGCTGGCCTGGAGCCTGCATCTGCCACCTTCCAGAAAAGTCCTGCGATGCTCTGGCTTAGGGGTATGACCACCACTGTAGCCACCAAAAGTTCTTTACATTTTTGCTTTTGTTCTTTAAAAAGAAGTCAGATTTAACTTTTATGGGATGTAGATTGTTACTTTCAGAATCCCCCTGCATTGTGGCTTGTGTTTTATTTAGAGGGGCCCAGGTGCCATCGCACACCATCTCGCATCAGGGTTGTCTACACACAACGCATTTCCGGAATCCTGTTTTCCTGAGCTTTTGGTTCGATGGGTCAGCTCATTAGTTAAATAAATAAATGTCAGAGATAGTTCGAAATAGATTTAATTTCTTATTTCTTCTTTTTTTGACACTAGAGATTGAACCCAGAGGCATTATACCTCTGAGCTACACCCCCAACCCTATTTGATTTTTTATTTTGAAATAGGGTCTCACTAAGTTGCTGAGGGCCTCACTAAGTTGCTGAGGCTGGCCTTGAACCTGCAATCTTCCCATCTCAGCCTCCCAAATACTGGGATTACAGGCATGTGCCATCATGCCTGCCTCAAAATAAATTTCTTAATTCTGCTTGGGCCAAAGCTAGTACTTGGGAGGCTAAGACAGGAGGATCTCAGGTTCGAGGCCAGCCTTAGCAACTTAGCAAGACCCATAGCAAGTTAGCGAGACCCTGTTTCCAAATACAAAATAAAAAAGGCTGAGGGTGTAGCTCGGAGGTAGAATGCCCCTTGGTTCAATCCCTAGTACCAAACAACCACAAAAAAGTGGGCAAATGAAGGAAATCTAGAGGTTTTCGTATCATTAACTTTAATGGTTTATTGGGTTGACATTATTTGAACCTTTTCTCTAGATAATTCAGTATTGAACAATCTACTTTAAAACCAAAATCAACCAATTAAACCGGTGAAGGGGACAAGGCAGTTGAGTGAATAGAGTGATTCCAGGTGACGTCGAAGCAGGTTTAAGATAAAATCCTGCCATCATTCAAATTTTCTTGTTTGACCATATGGAATTTTGCTATTTATTTATTTTGGTCCTACAAAAAAGATAGTTTCACATGATTAAACTAACATTATATCTCACCAAAAATAATTTCTTTTTAGCTTTAACACCAGGGAACACAGAAAATAAATGAGGCTATCACCATTAGAGATGGTTAACTAATGAACTAAAAAACTAATGAAAGGTGCCAACAAGGAAATGAAGACTTGGTGGCTCGGAGCAAAAATCAGTGTCCAATGGCCCGATTGTCTCCAAATACGGAAATAAATACATATGCTCGACAGGATATCTAACCATTATAGTCCAGTCTGATCAAGGTTGTTCAATAAATGTTCCAGGTATCTTTCACTATTTCCCCTTTCACTGGAGGTATAAAAATATAAAATCATTGAAGGAAGTTAAAAAAATTTAAATCCATAACAAGCCAGCCCAACATTTCCTTTTTGCTTCTTTATATTCTATCCCAGCATTTATTTTATTAGTACGTACATATCTTCAGCTTTTATCATAAAAAAAGTTTCATATATTTCTTTTCTTTCTTTTTTTGGGGGGGAGATATTGGGGATTGAACCCAGGGGCATTCTACCTCCGAGCGACACCCTCAGAACTATTTTATTTTTTGAAACAGGGTCTCTCTAGGTTGCTGAGTCTTGCTAAATTGCCGAGGCTGTCCTTGAACCTATGATCCTCCTGTCTCAGCCTCCCAAGTACTGGAATTATAGGCATGTGCTACCGCGCCTGGCTCATATGCTTCTTTTCTTGATATTTTATTGTAAGCATTGTTTTTCATGCTTAACTTCATGATTATTTTAAGTGCTGTGTGAACTTTCATAGAGCTTACGCGTTATATTTTCTTCACCATTTCCTTATTGTTGGACATTTAGGCTATTTCTAATGTTTGTTGTAGCTAATCCTGCAGGACAATCTTTACCTATGTAGCATTTGTTCATTCCTTGGACAAATTCAGGACTGACAATTAAAAGAATAAAGTAAAAGAGCATATCGCAGGATACTCTCAACATCTGTTGAAAATAACCCTGTTGGGGAAGGAGAGTGACTTCTAGTTTTGGTCACCACCTGCAAGTGTTGGTGTGTGCCTGGAGCAGGCCATGTGGCCCTGGGGTGGGGGGAAAGGAGGCAGAAGGATCTAGATGGAGTCTGGCTTTCCATGACCTCTCTGAGGTGAGTGGCCACCTCGGGCCCGGCTCTTCCGCTGTAAGATGGTGGCACTGGTGTGCGTCACACAGAGCACTGTGGGGAGGAAGGAGCACTGCCCAGAAGAGCTGCAGCCATCTTCCTGTGTGCCTCAGTTTCCCAAGCTTCAGAAGAGAATGTCATTTTCCAAATGCAATAGAGGAGAAACGCGGGACTAGTGACTTTCTTTTTCTCCCTCTGCCACTAAATTGCTGTGAAAACTCGACACACATTTCTCTCCGGGCTAGTTTTCTCATCTGTGAGCTGAGACGCAATGAGAGGGTTGAACATCCCTCTCAGCTGCAAAATGAGTTATCTGTGGTCTTGAAATTGCAGAGGTTTTCAGAACATTGAATTCCCTGGCCCTCTCCCCCCATGACACCCCCTTGCCGGCACGGGCTCCGTGAATCCCGAGTGTAAACTCCTGCCAAGGTTTTTTATAAATCTGGACTCCCGCCTTCTCACACTATTTTAGACTTGCTAGTGGGGGCTCTTGTGAAAACGCAAAGCCAAGCACAGCGTTTCCTGGCTGTCCCCTATGCTCCTGTGGCAGCTGGAGAGTTACAGGGGACGCGGGGACTTGTCGATGAGAAGGGGCATCTCTGCCCGAGGCCGCCAAGCTGCAGGGAGGGGATACTGGGCTCTCGCTGCCCGTTTTGCTTGCCAGTGGCGCGTGCTGCTCAGCAACGGACTTTGAGGCTCTGGGGAAGAAAGTAAAGAGAGAGTGCTGGAGTGAAGACCTCAGGACCCTTGCCCGGCCCTGGCCACCGCGGGTTGTACAGCCGCCTTCACATTCCAGAGCCCTTGCTGGGTCTCCATGCGGCAGATGCTCACGGCCGTCCTATGGCAAGCCACAGGAAAGTAGTAGGATTATCTTCTTCTTTTAAAAATTTTTTGTGGTGCTGGGGATTGAACCCAGGGGCATTCTACCTCCGAGCTACACCCCCAGCCCTTTTTATTTTTTAATTGTGAAACAGGGTCTCACTAAGTTGCGAAGGGCCTAAGTTACTGAGGCTGGCCTTGAACCTGCGATCCTGCTGTCTCAGCCTCCCAAATACTGGGATTACGGCTGTGCACCTCCACGCCTGGCTGCTGACTGAATTCTGAAGCCGACTTTTAAGGCTTTCCCCTTCGTGAGCACTTATTCTTCTTTTCAATTGTTGAAGTAAGAAATAATTATTTTGATGTTGAGTATCTTCATTGAAAATATATTTTTCTGCTGGGTATGAAATGCTGGGTTATTAATAATGACCTATGTTTTTCTCTGACATATAATTATAGTTCTGAACTCAAATTTTCCCCAAATCTGGTAAACCCATATTTTCCACTTTCCTCTTAAAAAAACATGCCTGTTTGGGAGCTTTCTTGAGAAGAATGAAACTCCATTTCAGTACAGTTCGTTCCCACGCATGACGGGTATGGACTCCCACCCCACTGCCTTATGCAAAGCTACAAATAAAAATGTGAGTTAATCATATTTGGGGGGTGTTGACCCCAAACAGTTGCCTGTAATTAATCTGTTTGGTGAGCCAGTATCTTCATCCGATGTCAAAAGTTTTATGGGAATGAGATTTCCTCAAAGAAGAGCACACTTCTGTAGTCTGCGTTGAGATTTATTTATTTATTTATTTATTACTAAATCCCCAAGGAGTGGGAGAAGTTGTCTTTGAATGGCAAATGTCTAGAATCAGTTTGCCATTCTTTATGTCAAATTTTGGGTCTTCTGCAGCCGGGCTCAGGGAGTGCAAACCCTTGGACTATTGCCAGAGCAAAGTATACCCCCGCAAGAAGGCGGATGGCAGGGCAGAATGTCCCCAGCACTGACAGCCAGATGTGCCAATATCTGCCGCTCTTAGAGCGGCTGACCCAAAGCTAACTGGAGGCAGGGATGGGGAGAAGGCAAGTGTGGAGGTGCTCCGGCAGAGCCAAGCTGTGGAATGGGGAGCTTGTCTCGGACTGTATACTGACACCCACACCCCACTTAGGAAAAGCTGTAGAGACTAGAAAATCAGCCGTGCAAGCCTGTATTTCAGCTCCTCCTCGTCATGCAAAATTGTGCTGGCTCAAAGCTAGACCGTGAGTGACAGTCCTCTGCCGTTTGCCATCTGGGCTGGGAGTGGTGGAGAACTGGACAGAAGAGGTGTTCTGGGGGAAAGGCTGGGGGAGCAGCCCGCTGCAGGGAGATGGCCACCGAGCCAGGAACATCCAACATGGACTCCTCAGAGCCCAAGCCCCAGGGGTTAAAGGTCAAGGTAGGGGCTGATATCCATGCCTGCTGTGTGTTTACACCTGTGCTCCCGGGGGTATAGGCATCTATGCCCCATGTGCATGTGCTGATGGCATGATGCTGCCATGAAATTGCACATGTGTTGCTGTGTGCACGTGTGTGTGTGTGTGTGTGTGTGTGTGTGTGTGTGTGTGGTGTGAACCTGCTCCCCTGTATGCTGCCGGAGGCATGCTGACCTTTGCAGGCATGTGCACCACATGGTCCCATGTATTTAAGAGGAATTGGTGGCAGCAGGGCAGCTCTGTAGAGCAGGGGCAGAGGCGGTTTGAGCTCAGAGCTGCCACTCCTGGCCAGTGAGCAGCAGGGCTCAGACATCCCTGAGCATCACTCCAGGGATTTGGTGCAGAAGAGGTAAGAAAGCCTCTGTGCAAACTAGAATCTCCAGGGTCAGGAGGCGGCGGTGGCTTCTTGGTGGATACATGGACTCTTCAAGGGGGTCTAGCCCCTCTCCCCTGAGAACCGCCCTGTCCCCCATGTAAGCCTGGCGCCTTTCCTTCTGTGCCCCTTCCTTCTCCCCAGTTCCCAAGACTGTTGCTGGCTCTACCCCACTGCTAGGTCAGGCCCACCACTTACCTCTAAGCCTCTGTGTGGGGTCTCCCTGACCCACCCACCCTGGCATTGTAATCTGCGTTAAAATGACAAAAGAAGGTGGGAAATTGTTGTTCTCAGAACTCAGGGTTAAAAACCCAACCCAGATATTTCCCTGGGGCAAGCTCTGCTCCTGGTGGAAGCCCAGCGCCCCACGGGTTCCAGGAGCACTTACCCTCCAGCTCCCCGGCTCCACCAGGGCCTCCCACGGGGACCATCAGGCACAGAGCCTTGGCTGGAATAGTCCGCATGCCTCGGCGGGTTCTTTCCTGCCCACAGTCCAGCACTGGGGCTCCTGGCGACCTACTTGGCCATCAAGGTAGTTGATATAACCAGACGTTTTTAGTATCTGATTATTTAAACCATCTGGCTGCCACTCAACTCACCAGTGGGTAAATCTTCTCCAAGCACCGCTCAAGTGCTCCAAGTTGGACAACTAGCCCGAGATGTTGGGCCCAGGCAGTGCACTGACCAGGCCCGCGTCTGGGAGATGGACGTTGAGTGAATGCTGGAGAGTCCACAAGTAAAAGACAACTTTCCTGGTCCCGAAAATCACGTTCTCGGTTTTTACAAAAGAGACTGAATTTGCTCCGGGCTTCCTTCTCTATGGTCTGGTCTACTTTCATCATTTTGTGAGCCTGTGCTAATTCCCGGGCTGAGTTGAGTAGCCAAGGAAGCGTCTATTGAGGGGTACCACCCAGGACTGGCTCGAGTTAGACTAGAGAGCTTCAGAAATTCCTCCTTTGATTTCTCAGAGTAGAGAGGAATCTTTGTCTTTTCTCCCACTTAACTACCAAGGCTTCAAAGCCCAGACCTATATAAAATACACAAATGCTTTCTGGACCCGATGAATCTTGTCAGTTTTCTTTGGGCTTCGACGGGAACAATAAAGATGGAGCTACAAAAGGTTGGCAAACAGGATTATTCTTCCTCTATCTATTAAGCATAGAAGCTTCAAAAGAACAGCCCAGAAAGTCAAATAATTGTATCCACCACCGCTCACCCATCCATCTCCCTGCTGACCTGGCCTGTGAAATCCTCTTTAAAATCTTGGCCAGCTCTCCTCTGCCCATTGCAAATGCTGCATTGTTACATGTCCCCATCTATAATTCCACGGGAGAGCGAGAGGGCAGCTGAAAGCAGACCTGTCCATTTCAACCGAGCATCTCTTCAGGGAACAGCTCTTTGGGGTGGGGGTGGGGGCACCTCACATTTTCAAAGCTTTGTAACCTCATGTTGGAGAGGGAGCTACTTGGGGACGAGGAATGGATTGAGAATAGAGTCACAGCCACAAGGCTTGTGACCCAATGGGGCCACAGGGGAGGGGTGGGGGTGATTTAGGGAGCAGCGTTTGGATCTTCATGGCAATCTCTTGATTTCATTAGTTCAGAACACACGCCATTAGTTCCTAGCTATGGCTCTAAATCAAAGTCTTGGGCTCGAACCTGATCTAATTCCTGGTTTGGTTTCCGTCCATGACTTCCACAGACAATTCTTGTCGGCCATTTTGAAAAGCACAAAATGGCTCCTGACACCCAGAGAGGAAGAGAGGATTGGGCTATTTAGGGATTGTTAAGTTTGGGGTTCAACATTTCCCAACAGCTTGCAGACCTGGAGCCATTTCAATGAAAAATAAAGCAAAACAGAAAGATCACCTCCCAACTGGCCAGTTATCTAAAACCCAGGGCTGAATGACCACCGGAAGATGGGGCCCAGTTGCCGGCCCTCTCTGTGGGGTCAGACACGAGGCCAGGTTGGCCTGGTTCTGGACGGTCTCCCGGAAGGTCCCCTCCCAATTCCACCCTCACCCTTCCCCTCCAATTCTTCTCTTCGAAGGTTAAAAACCAAATCCATTCAGGGCGAATATACAACCAATCATATTTCTTGGGGCTTTGAATCACATAAATTTGAAATAATGCAATAGAAAAAATTAAGGTCTCACTTTATGCGCAATATTCGAAATAAATCGACTCTAATTTTGCATTTATTCCTATGAGAAATGACTCTGGGTTTTGCCGAGTCTTCAGAAGTGTCCTGCTCCCTCCAAGGGTGAGCGCCTGGTGGCCAGAAGTGGCTCGTGGTGATGTGGTGAGGATGGGTGGGCAGGGATGCCCAGAAGAGCAGCCAATAGTGCCAGGAATGGTAGGTATTCTACGATCAGAGAGGGACTGGGTTGACATGTCAGAATCACAGAATATTTGAGCTGGACAGAAGCACAGATAACTTTGCAATCCACATCTTGGTTATACCAGGGTTGAAAGGGTGGCCCTAGAGACCAAGAAACCAGCCAAACCCGGTAAGAACTGCCACATGGTGAGCAAGGGGCAGAGCCAGTCCTGGGACCTGGACCTGCAGTTTCTGCTGGGCCGGCTCTCTCTGGGACCTCCAGGCTCTGCGTGGGGTCAGCAGAAGGTGTTTCTGGAGCCGGTCACTGGGTCTTAGATGTGCCGAGGGGCCTCATGCTGGAATAGCAACCACAACAGGACTGCAGGTGGCAGGGCCGCCTTGGCTCAGCTGCCTCCCACGGCTCTGGCAGGGGCAGACCTGCCACCTCCAGGAGCAAGGCGTGGTGGCCTTCAACTGTCTCAGTGGTGTCCAAAGGCACTGGATGGTCCTGACTGTGAGGAAGCCCCCAGACAGCCCTGCTTGGGCCTCCCTGGTCTCCCTCCACTCCGGCCTCTGCGGGCCCTGCTCCTGCTGCCCTGAGGTTGCCGACTTGTCCGGAGGGCGAGGGGCAGCCTGGTGCCCTGCTCCCCAGGGATGGCGCTGTCACAGCTGTCCTAGATGAAGCCCGCATTGCACCTAGAAGCCTACCGGGAACAAGGCTGGCAGGAGCCAGACGGCGAGAAAGCTGTGAGAGTGCCCAGGGTGCTTTTTGCCAATAAAAGCTTAGTAAGTGGGCAAGCGATGCAAGTATGTTATATTATTAATATATCTGGCTTTACAAAATGTCTTAAAGGATGTAAATTATACATGAAAGACAAAGAGAATTGTCAGCTACACACCAGGGGACCCTTGCTCACTGGATAAGGCCCTTGGGAAGTTCGGTGCAGGAGATTATTATAACAACACTTAAGTGGACCTGGGAGCGTCTTAGCTGGGTGAATTATCTGGTGTTATGAGGGCTCCTTTTCTAACTCAGTTATTTTCATGAGGGCGGATTTTCCTCTACTGGGTTTTCTTAGAATTGACAGATGTATTACATTTTGGTAAAGAGACAGTCCTAGATTTTCCTGTTGGTGGTTCAGCATCGAACAAGGCCCTAAGGGGGGGGGGGTCACATCTATTGCTATGTCTTGGAAGGGCTTCCCCCCATTTTTTTGTACTGAGGATTGAACCCAGGGGCATTCTACCTCCAATCCACACCCCTAGCCCTTTTTATTTTTTATTCGAAAAAGGGTCTTGCTAAGTTGCTGAAAGTCTCACTAAGTTGCTGAAGCTGGTCTAAGTTGCTGAAGCTGGTCTCGAACCTGTGATCCTCCTGTCTCAGCCTCCCAAGTACTGGGATTACAGGCATGCGGCACCACGCCCACTGGAAGGGCTTGCCTTTAAGGACTTTCTCCAAAACCCACTCTATCTAGAGCTCCTCCCCCTGCCCTGGCACTCCCTTAAGGACAAAGAGGGACAGAGAAATGACTCTTCGTGACAATATGCCAGCAGCGTCTCTGCTTCTTTGCTGAGACGGTCCAGAGCCATAGCAACGTGGCCCCGGCAGCGGATCTTGCCTCTAATAGTGACAGGATGTCCTGTGAGGCCAAGTGAGTGGGGAAAGAAGACGGAAACCAACGAGAGAAAAACAAGTCATTCTCCTATGCGTGGAGAAGCGTGTTTTAAGAATACACTTCACGGTCGGAGCTAGCGCCCGAGAGAGACGCAGCGAGGCCCGCTGCTCTGCACCGTGAGCAGGTGCCACACAGGTCAGGTGTGCCGGGGCCAGCTGCTCTGAGAAGGAAGTGTGCTGCCGGGGAGCGACACCGGGGCCGTGACGGTTAACACCGCTATGTGTGTGGTTTACCTGCTGAGGCACATACACTGATGTCCCCAGAACCAGAGCTGGCCTTGGGCTCAGGCAGCCCGGCCCACCCAGAACCTTGTGGCCTCTTGCGAGCTCAGGAGCAGGGGTCGCTCATTGGCCTACCAGATGTTGGCCCTGGACTTTCGTTTTTTGTGGTACTAGGGATTGAACCCAGGGGCATTCTAACTCCAAGCTACACCCCCAACCCTATTTTATTTTTTATTTGGGAACAGCCAGGTGTGGTGATGCCCACCTATAATCTCAGTACCTGGGAGGCTGAGACAGGAGGATCACAGGTTCAAGGACAGCCTCAGCAACTTAGTGAGGCCCTCTGCAACTTAGTGAGACCCTGTTTCAAAATTAAGAAATAAAATAGGGCTAGGGGAGTAGCTCAGGGGTAGAATGCCCCTGGGTTCCATCCCCAGTATCAACAAAAGAAAAGAAAAACGTATTTGGGAACAGAGTCTCACTAGGATGCTGAGAGTCTCACTATGTTGCTGAAGCTGCCTTGAACCTACAATCCTCCTGTCTCAGCCTCCCAAGTACTGGGATTAGAAGTGTGTACCACTACACCCGTCTTGGCCCTAGACTTTGAGAGAGGAGTTGAGGGTTGTTGCCTCATGGAGAAAGGAGTTAGAGTAGGGCTGATCTGGTGGAGGGCACAGGATGCTTCACCCCAGAAACCCCAGAAACACCAGCTGTGGCTCTGGGTGGCCCTCCCCCAGCCTCTCTCCCACCCTCAGGCTGGTCCTGGGACAAAGAGGCTGGGCACCTCCCACTCATGGACTCGGGACCCCTCTAGGCCAGTCCTGACCTGCCTATGAAGGCCTGTTCCAGGCAGCCCGTGTTGCCCTCTGCTCAGACAGGCCGTCCTCCTCTGTCCCCAAATCACAAAGCCCTGCCCCCACACCGTGTTCTGGGGGGTGTTAACGCTGTCCCACACAGAGGGAGCCTTCATTTTGGAAACGCTGGTTAGAGCTCACCCAAGGAGGGTTTGTTTGATGCTGTTGAACTGCCGGACTTTTTCAAACCTTCTTTCTGCAAATGCGCATCACACGTTCCCAGAAGAGAGGGAGGCACCGGCTCTGCAGTGCTGTGCTCCCCTTCAGAGTTTGTGTTTTCGGGGAACACCCGCTAAAGGGCTTGCAGAACCCTGTTTGAGAAAGGCTCAGTCAAGAACCCTGTTGGGTGGTTCAGATAGTGAGGATGCTAAGAGGGAGCCCAGGAGGCTGGGCTGGAGGGGTGAGGGGCCATCCTGGGAGGAGGGATGGAATAGGTAGGAGGAGACCCTTTTCAAAAGGAGGAGACCCTAACCCTAGCCCAGCCCTCACGGCGGAGCTCAGGAGCCACGGCTCACAGTGGTCGCCTCTCCCATACTTATCCCTAGACCCTGCTGGCAAGAGGAGGGTCCCGTTGTTCCCAGTGGTAGAAGCTTCACGATGCCCCCTGGGGTTCCCTTCTCTTCCGGCCTCAGGTCCCATGGTCCTACTGTCTCTATTTTCCATTGTCAACAACACAATTCCACAGACTGGGCAAGTTATAAAGAAAAGAGCAGCTCTATTTTGTCTCTCGTTCTGGCCCAAGGTCCAGGACTGCATCTGGTGATGGCCTTGTTGCAGGCAGAGTCTCTCCGTGGTACCAGGTATCACATGGCGGGAGACAGGGAGCGCACGCATGCGCGTGTGTGTGCACATGTGTGTGTCCCGGTCTCTCCTTCTTCCTATAAAGCCCCAGCGTCCTTATCTAATCCTCATCACCTCCTGAGGGCCCCACCTCTAACCACCATGCCAGGCTAGATTTCTACCCTCTTCCTACCTCACAATGGGGGTCCAGTTCAGCACGAGTTTTCAGAGGGGACCAACTAGATTCAGACCAGAGCGTCTGCCGTCTGGGTGTCCTGGAGCTGCCATGGAGAGCGCCAAAAGCCAGTGGCTTGACAGACAAAGGCATTGCCTCACAGTTCTGCGGGCTCCGAGTCCAGAGCCCAGGTGCCAGGGCTGGCTCCTGCTGAGGCCGGGAGGGAGGGTCTGCTCCAGGCCCTCCCCAGCTTCTGGCAGGGCACCGACGTACAGGGCATCACCCAGTTTCCTCCCTGGCTCCCATGTGGCCCTTTCCCCGTGTGTGTCTCCCTGTGCACGTTCTATAAGAATCACAGTCACCCGGGTTGGGTCACCCTAAGGACCTCGTCATGGCTTGTTATCTGCAGACTCGCCTTTTCTGAGCGCAGTCAACTCGCAGGTTCCGGGGTTAGCACTTCAACATCTTGCAGGGATGCAGTTCAACCCGTCACACCCCCAGCGCGCCCTGGCATCGTCTCCCAAATAAACTCTGTCCTCCAGTCTGCCCCAGGGCCTGCTCCTGGAAGAAGTCAACATGAGACACCATAATGACACTGTCTCAGAGGAACAGACACACCGTGAGACTTCCTAGTGCCATGTAGCGAGTCCCTGCAGGAATCCTGATTTGAGTCAACATTGACTGTCTCACTTAAATACAAGAGCACGCTTCTCAACCGCTCCCAAGGTTCCCTGGTGCCCTTGTTTCTAGGATGGCCCAGTTTTTTTGTTTCAGTACTGACAGCCGGGCACCCTGCCATGGCTCAGTGGGGAGAGGGGGGCAGGTTTCCATGCATTAAAGGCTGAGGGTCTTGGCCACTGGGCACTACTCAGGGAAGGACACTTCCAGCCTGTGGCCTCTCGAGCCCCTGCCGGAGTGACTGGCATGGATGCAGAGCTGGGCTGCTGAGCCGGCCGGCCCTCGCGTCCCTTGTCACCTCTGAAAGCTGAAAGAAGCGCGTGTCGGGGGGAGGCACGGCCAGCGGCGCGGGGCGCTCCGGGGTTGCCCTTTAGAAAAACATCAGCAGCACCTTCTGCAGTCTTGAAATGAGTCTGCGCGGTAACTCGAGCAGCGGGCTTGCTCTGGATTTTAGACAGTTCTTCTCCCAGTTTCAGGCCCTCCTTCCCCGCTCCAACTCTTACAGCTCAGCTGCACGGAGCAGTGGAGTGGCAGAGGGGAGGCTGCGGTGGCGTGGGGCTGGCCCCCCTGCCTTCTGCCTGGGCTCCGAGGCTGGGGAGGGAGGAAACACCCAAGTGTGTTTGCAGGTCACAGCTCTGGGTCCACAGCTGCAAGGTAGATGGTGCAGCTCAGCTCTGAGTGGAGAATGTGTCAAACCACCTAGAAATTGGTGCTTACCCCCGGGGCTTTCTGCAGTCGGTGGACACTTGAGAAATGGGGTTAGGATTCAGCCCTCACTTGCAAGAAAAGACTGTGTGAGCCAGGCATGGTGGTACATCCTGTAGTCCCAGTAGTTGGGAGGCTGAAACAGGAGGATTGCTTGTCCAAGGCCAGCCTCACAAACGTAGTGAGACCCTTGGCAACTTAGCAAGACCCTGTTTCAAAATAAAAAATAAAATAGGGCTGGGGATGTAGCTTGAGGGTAGAATCACCTGGGTTCAATCCCTAGTACCAAAAAACAAAACAAAACAAAAAGGCTATGTGAATGTGTTTTACTTAAGAGTAAATTTTAACTCTAGTGAGACTGTTCTTTTATGAAACAGGTGTATTGGCCAGGACTAGGGATGCCCTTGATTTTTTCTGCCATGGTGGGAAGGTGTGTGTGTGTGGGTGTGTGTGTGTGTGCGCGCGCGCGCGCGTGTGCATGCGTGCGTGCGTGCGTGTGTGTGTGTGTGTGTATGAGAGAGAGAGATAATGAATTAGGAGACAGGGAAGGACAAGAAGATGTATTGAAGGTATATTCATCGTGAGAGACAATATCTATTTTCATGATTGCTCTTCTCTTTTCGTTAGCAAGCTGCAGTGCAGATGGGCTTGCACACGGGGATTGTAAGAGGGGAACCTGTGGGCTGGCAGCAACGCCACTTTGTATTGCTGCAGCCCAGTGCCCCGCCGCAGCGGGTGGCTGGCTGTCCCCTCTGCAGCTCCGCCGGTGGCCGTGAGGCTGGGTCTGAGCCACTGACTACTGCCAGGACTTCTGAACTAGGTGTCCCTGCGGCAAGTAAGTGCCCTCTAGACCCTGTCTGTATGGCAGCAATATCCACCCGGAAGAAGTACACTTTACAATGCATGGAAAATGCTGGGCTGCAACTCGTGTGGGCCCTGAAATTGTTACCTGCGCCATTGCAGAATGCTGACGTGTGTCACTGTCCAACTCTTGGATTACTCATTAGCTTTTCAGGTAGTTACACCTGCTTTCCAACTGAAAGGTTCTGCGTCTCCTCTGTGCCTGAAGGCTGCGGCTTTGGGTGTGATAACCCAAGGACCAGGTAGCACAGCTTTTAGGTTTCAGGGGCCACACGCTCTCTGTCTCAGCCACGCAACTCTGCTGCCTCTGAAGACATGAGCAGAGGGATGCCCCAGCAAAACTTTATGTACAAAAATAAAGTACCTTGCCCACCCTGGTTAAGAGCAATGGGACAGGACGCAGGTGCCCGCGTCCGGTCCTATTTTTTATACTTTATTTTGAAACCGGGTCTCAAGAAGTTGTGGAGGGCCTCACTAAGGAGAGAGAGAGAGAGAGAGAGAGAGAGAGAGAGAGAGAGAGAAAGAGAGAGAGCTGAGGCTGGCCGTGAACCCAGATCCTCTGGTCTCCGCCTCCCAAAGTACTGGGATTACAAGCATGCGCCACCACGGCATCTGGCTGTTCTTCTGACTTGGGTCCTACAGCCCCAGGGAGACCCCGAGGGGCCGTCCTTAGCCGCACAGCTGGAGCTTGTTGCTGGGCTCAGCAGACAGTGCAGGAGCCAAGCTAAAAACAAAAGCGACACCCATTGTTTGGGGAGCATTCTCAAGGCAGATAGCCATAACTAGACTGAGATGGAAAACCGGGTGATTCCGCTGGCCGGGTGATGAGGTGTTTGTTGTTATTCTCTGGCTTGCTCTGTTCACGGAGAGTTTAGTCATAGGAGTTTCTGTTTTGGGGAACTCACAGCACAGCACAATACACAGCTCCTTCATCTTCAGAATAATTCTGCACAACAGGGCGGGGGCAGTTGTGAGAAAACATAAGGCAGAGATCATCAGATAAAAGCTAATAAGCACATTTAATTCTTACCAGAAACATTGGTTGTAATCAAAGGAGTGTGCTCTATTTTAAACTTGTGGAACCTTCAAAATCATATTGCTTTTGAAAGGAAAAATCCAGCATTCTGTTAAGGAAAGGTGAAAACATGAGAATTAAAAAAAAAAAAAAACATGAAGCCAGGTGTGGTGGTATACGCCTCTAATCCCAATACTCGAGAGGCTGAGACAGGAGAATCGTGGGTTGGAGGCCAGCCTCAGCAACTTAGCGAGGCCTTCAGCAACTTAGTGAGCCCCTGTTTCAAAATAAAAAGGGCTGAGGGTGTAGCTTGGAGGTAGAACACCCCTGGGTTTGATCCCCAGTAACACACACACACACACACACACACACACACACACACACACACTATGAGTCTGGGTGTCAGGAACAGGACAGTAGGCACTGGTGGTGCCTAGATCCTATCACGTGGGGACGAAGCTGTGCCCCTGCGGCTGCCCCATCATGCCGAGTGCTCTTGCTTTAATGGAATGGATTGTTCTCTTAGAAGCAAGAGAACAATCATGGGTCATGGGTAAAATAAGTCGGGTTCAGTGGTTCTGTTTCATGATATCAAGACAATTCCTCCAGTGCAGGCTGAGAGACTGAGAAGTAGAATCCCACCCAGGGGGCGCTTTACATAGGCAGCGGTAACATGAGGAAATCTCATAAAGAGAACCCCGTGCCCCGTGTGTGTGTGTGTGTGTGTGTGTGTGTGTGTGTGTGTGTGTGTGACTATCATCAGAGAGTACTCGGCTCACACTTTGAGCTGTGCCCTCTGCTTTCATGTAAATCACTTCCTGGAAAATCCACGGCCCTGTGGGTGATGTAGGTTTAGCCGCTTTTACTGATGGAGAAACCAAAACTTAATAGAAGGTGGTTTGAAAGGAAAAATCCCCGACTGGGATCCGTAGAGCTGGATTTGAATTCGTCCTTTGGGATCCGAACCCCGGCTCCCCGCACAGTGCACGTGGGCAGCTCTGCTTCATCCGAGGGGGAAGCCCGACGGGAGAGACGTTGCGCCTGGGCTTCCATGCCTACACAGTTTTCATTTTCTGTTCATTTTCCTCTCAGAGGTTACATTTTCCATTCCTGATTTTAACCCAAAGAAAAACTAAGAAAATTCCACAGCCCCTCTTGACTAAGGCATGCTGGAAAAAGTACCCAGGGCTGAGGCCTGGCAGGATGTGGACCCTCATTTACCCCTCGTCTGCGCAGTTTAACCCTGGCGACAGACCCCGGTGGTAAACAGCCGTCCTTTCTGACGTCTGGTTCGTCTCTCAGAGGGTCCAGTCCCTCTTGACTGAGTGCCGGGAGCAGGGCTTCTCCCCCTGGGCTCTGTGGACATTTGGGGCCAGGTCAGCTTTGTTAGAAGGCCTGCTCTGAACAGGTGAACAGGCAGGAGCGGACGGCAGTGCTCCATCCCAGCCGCTGCCCGTGGCGAGGACTGAGGGAGAGGCCGAAGGACGGGGTGGGACAGAGAGCCCCGGGCACCTGAGACCAAGCTCGAAGCACCCACCACCATCACAGCAGGGAGAGAGGGCCGGACCCCTGCCCACTGGGCAGCACAGCCTGAGGAGGCTTTTCTAGCACCTTCTCTCCTCCCACGGTGCCCTCTGGAATCTGTGCTTGGCCGAGAGCCCTGCAGACCCTCTGCCTTGACCTCTTTCTTTCATGGGCCCCGAGCGAGGAGGCAGCGGGCTGGTGAGGCTGGTGGCTGAGCCAGGAAGAAGCTGCAGGTAGAACTCTGGTCATGCATGCAGCGGGTCCCCGACACAGGATTTTTGCACTTGCCGCATTTGAATTTCGGATTCTAGATCTTTCAGCCCGGCGCTCTTTCTGCTGGGTCGGGCCACCTCCCTCTGTCCTGTGCCTTCTTTCAACTTGAACTGTCTCCCAGTCAAATGCCAACCACGTGCACAGTCCTTATGTCCTGTTTATTTAATGCTGCCCCTAAAAGTAGTAATTTACCACTAGGACAGCCTCCCCTGCCCTGGAAGAGTGAAGACAATAAGAACTGAGCAAAAGAGGCCCTGGGCGGCGGCTCTACCTCACCCAGCTTAGAATTAAACAGACTCCATTTTCTGCTTTTATAACTGAAAGCACGCACACTTTAAAATATAATATTTATCATATTTTACAAGGTCGAAGCATACTTATTCTGGAAAACTTAGGAAATATAGAACAGAACAAGCCAGGTGTGGTGGCGCACACCTATAATTCCAGTACTTGGGAGACTGAGACAGGAGGACCTCAGGTTCGAGGCTAACCTTAGCAACTTAGCAAGACCCTCAGCACCTTAGAGGTGTTTCAAAATAAAAAATAAAAAGGGCTAGGGTTGTAGCTCAGAGGTAGAATGCCCCTGGGTTCAACCCCCAGTACCAAATAAACCAAAACAAAACAAAAACAAAATATACAAAAGAACAAAGAAAAAACAAAGATCACTTTAAAATGTTTACTGCCAGGCACAGGAGTAGGTTGCTCACTCTCCTCCGAGGCCGGGATGCGTGCATTTAATTCTGTGGCTGATCTTTTCACTTCACAATAAATCATGGCCATCTTTTCCTGTCATCACATATTTCTTGACATCATTTTAGGGCCTCTAGCGTACCATAATTTATTTTACCTCTGCCTATTGTTGGGTAACTAGTTAGATGGCTCCACATTCCTGGAGCTCACATTCCTCTGGGCTCCTCTGGGCTCACATTCCTGGAAATTTCTTTGGCATAAATCCTGGCAGTAGAGTTGCCAGGTACTCCCCCCCACACGGCCTCTGGGGGCTTCCTGGGCCCACACTGTATCATATGCCTCCTCTGTAATGTTTTCTGCAATCCTCTGACATGATACACATCACAGACCCCTGGCCTGAGCTCCAATGGACAGAGGTGGTAATTTAGAAATAGTCTCCAGCCAGGTATAGTGGGGCATGCCTGTAAGCCCAGGACTTGGGAGGCTGAGACAGGAGGATCACAGGTTTGAGGCCAGTTTCAGCAACTTATGGAGACCCTGTTTCAAAATAAAAAAGTAAAAAGGGCTGGGGGAGTGGCTCTGAGGTAGAATGCCCCTGGGTTCAAGAACGAAAGAAGGAAAGAAAGAAAGAGAGAAGGAAGGAAGGAAGGAAGGAAGGAAGGAAGGAAGGAAGGAAGGAAGAAAAGAAGAAGGAAGGAAGGAAGGAGAGAGAGAGAGAGAGAAAGAGTTTCCAAACCTCCAACTTCTGATCAACTCAGCCCGTTTGGACTCTTGTCTTGCCTGCTAGTGTCCCCGGCTTCCTTTCTTCCTCTGGACACTTGCCCACCTCCCTGCCCCACCCAGAAGGCCCTGTTCTTCAGTTGGCCTTGCCAGTCCCGCTCTCGCCGGACCCATGGAGATCCAGCTGCTCCCCCTAGCTTCCTTCTTCCCACTCTCTGCTGGACGCTGTAGATAGAGGCAGATGGAGCAGGATCCGGACCAGACTGAGGCAAACCTCAGGGCTTTGGGGTTCGGTGGCAAACCTTGGAGCAGAGCTGTAGTGGGGCTGGAGTATCCACCCTGGAGCAGGGTGGTCACCGGGCCCTGGTGATCCTGGTTCAGCCCCAGGAGACCCAAGGCAGGTGCAGCAGTCAGTGTCAGAGATACCTTCAGGTTATGTAGTCCAACAGCTGCCACTCCGCGGCACCTTGAACAGGAGCAAATGCGGACCTCTAAGAAGACTGCTGGGACCAGCCCCTCGCTGCCTGATGACCTGCTTTAGTTTACAGTTCTGGCCATGCAAAACCAGCGCATGAACAAAACCCACCACCGGTGCTAGTCATTCTTCTATTTATTCAACAAATATTTATCAAGTACCTGCGCTGTAAGGTTCTTTGTAAACAACCACTAGAGAAAAAACTAGTCCCAGAGCCCAGCAAGCTTGTATTTTAAAGATGGAGGCAGGCAATAAACAAGGTCAATAAATAAAATAGGTAGACAGTAGTAATAAATGTGAAGAGGAAGAATACCAGGCAGGTGCTCGGGAGGCGTCGGGGCGATGACTAGGAGTGTGGGGAGATCCCCCTGGCCAGGTGGCCTGAGAGTCGAGTGCAGACGGAGGCCAGAAACACACCAGGCAGGGACCTGGGAGAAGAGGGCCGGGCCCAGAGACCTGTGTGGTCCTGGAACTGGTGGGAGGTGGAAGGGGTGCAGGAAGCCTGGGGTGAGGCCAGAGGTCCTGAGCTCAGGGCAAGGGTGGGGAGGGACACTTGCTCTAAGCGACATGGCTGGTGGTCAGGACTGGGTTTCCTGTTTCAAGAGGATCCTTCCACAGCTAGGCTGGGAATTTACTCAGGGGGAGAGAGGGCTTAAGTAGGTACGATCTGCTCTGCAGCACTCTGCCTCCCTCAGTCCTGCAGCCACAGGTGCAACCAGCTTCGGAACGAATACTTTTTAAAAATTCTGGAAAGTTCTCAAAAGCAAAACTTGAACTTGCTCTGCACCAGGCACTACCTGGAATCCATGGGAGTCTAGCAACGTATGGCCGCCACTCTGTCACAGCCTCCCCTCGTCACAGAGCTCAGCCCTTCTCCGGCATAGCTTGTTTGAGCTTTGTTTGCCCCGAATTTCCTCGGTCCACGCAGTGAGACCTAAGATGGTGTCGTCTGTCCTGACCATGTGTGGACTTTTTTTTTTTGGTCATTATTCCCCAAACAATATTATATATGACAACCATTCATGCAGCATTCAGACTGTATAGGTATTATAGGCAATCTGGAGACCATATCAGCTACACAGGGAGCAGTTATAGGTTATATGTAAACACTGTGTCATTTTACAAACGGGCCTCGTGCGTCCTCGGGGTCCGGTCCCCACAGGCTGGTTGGCTGTGACGCTCAGTGGTGTTGGCTCCACCCCGTCACTGAGCACTGTGTGCCAGGCGCGGTGTGGTGGGGGCAATGAGATAGCGGCGAGCTCCATCCCTCTGGTGATCAGTGTGACAGACCCCATCACGTAACGTTTATTTATTTATTGGGGTGCCTGGGGCTCCCACCCAGGGTTCCACACATGCTAGGCAAGCACTCCACCACTGACCTCGACCCCCCCAGCCCTGATAATGCTTTTTTTTTTCTTGGCAGTACCAGGGATTGAACCCAGGGCCATTCTACCTCTGAGCTACACCCCCAGCCCTATTTTTTATTCTTTATTTTGAAACCAGATCTCACTAAATTGCGGAGGGCCTCACTAAGTAGCTGAGGGTGGCCATGAACCCGGATCCTCCGGTCTCAGCCTCCCAAGGACTGGGATTACAAGCGTGTGCCACCACGCCTAGATTTACAATGGACTTTGAAAGTTTCCCTAAGGCAACATAGGAAGTCCACTGAAATCTTCCAGGTGGCCCCTTGGGCCACCAGCCCTCCTCTCCTTGGGATCTACCCTCCCACTGTGGCTGAATGGAGGGTCCGGTGCTGCTCCTGGGACGCGAGATCCTGGTGGGGACAGAACCAGGTCCAGCCGGGTCCCTGCTGCTGCCCCCAACACACATATCCAGAGGGCTTTCTGTGGATGTTATCTGTGTCAGATAAGAGGGAGTGTGTGGTAACTGCTTCCTGGGGTAGATGGTTCTAGATTAGTAAGCCCAATAGGCCCTTCTTATGGAGAAGGCTGCAGACAGCAGAGTCTCGGAATTAGGCGGCCAGTTCTGGTTCGAGCGGGGGGCCTCTTGTCTTCCGTGCATGATGGCGGGGTGGATGGAGAGATGGTCAGTGTGGCTCCTTTGGACACAACTCAGTTGGAGAAGAAATCAACACCAAGGTCACGTTAGTGTCGCGGTGGGAGCTAGAGCCGGCCTCCTGTTCCCGCACCTGTGAGTTAACCTTCTCTCCCTTTCCTCGCTCGCTGACTGTTGGCATCCGATCTACTGACCTAGAAAGGCGAGGGAGAGAGGCAGCTGGGGAAGGGGATGGAGAGGAGGATGGAGGAGGAAGAGCTACAGAAGCAACGCAGTGGCACCCGGCTCTGCAGCCAGACCTGAGCTTCCAGTACCCGCTCCACCACGCCCGGCCGTGTGAGCTTGGACGAGCTACTGGACCCGCCTGGGCCCCATGTCCCATCTGTAAAGGGACACAGACACACCAACTCTCATGGCTGCCATGAGGGTGCAGCACACAGAAGCCCTTGGCACGGACCTGGCAGAGAAGGTGCTCAGCTGAGTGCTCATTCCTGCAGCAGGAGGGAGAGGAGCATGGGGCACAGTGAGGGCTGGGGAGGCAGGAGAGATTTGAGGGGCAGCTGGGATAATGCTCACCTGCCCCAAAGAAGAGTAAGTGCTCCAAAAAATCCTAACCCACACTGGGCGTGGTGGTGCACGCCGGTAATCCCAGTACTTAGGAGGCTGAGTCAGGAGGATCGCAGGTTTGAGGCCAGCCTCAGCAACTTAGCGAAGCCCTCAGCAGTTTAGTGAGACCCTGTTTAAAATAATAATAATAATAAAAAATATGGCTAAGGGTGTAGCTCAGAGGTAGAATGCCCCTGGGTTCAATCCCCAGTACCAAAAATAAAAAAAAATAATAAGTCCTAACCCTCCTCCCTCCCTCTTCATCTACCTCTGGGCCCCAATAGCCTTGCACACCTGTCTGTTCATAGCCTGCAGCTCCCGCGGACACCGCCATGTCCCTGACAAGTTGCCACCCCCCACACACCCCGAGGGAGCCCTCTGACACAGGGCTGGGCACTCCCCGCCTCCGCAGGGCAGCTGTCAGTCAGGAGGGGACCTGGGGAAGGTGTCCCCCCTGGGCTGTGTGACCTGGGAGGTTTGTTTATGATTTGAAACTGAATACTGCAACCGAAGGTGATAGGAAAATTCCCCTCCCTGTGGGCAGGAGGCAGCGTACACACCAGCCCCTGTTTTCTTTCTTCTTTTTCTCCCTTTGTGCACATACAGGCTTTTGAAACCAACAAGCAGCGGCCTACCTTCACCTCTGAATGCAGTGGAGAAGGTGCTCAGAGAAGTCAGGGACAGCCTGGGAGGGGGATGGGGAGGCCAAGCCCAGCGCCAGCCCGACCCCTCGGCCCTGTCTCTCCTGATTCCTCCAACCATAAAACATGAACATATTATAAAACAGAAAAGCTCATCCCAGCGCCCAAGACGATCCTAATGATGTAGGCTTCTAAATCTCCCCTCCCAGTCTTTTTAAATTGTGGCGAAATACATACAACATAACATGTCCATCTTAACTGTTTTTAAGTGGACAGTTCAGTGGTGTTAAGGACGTTCATACTGTTGAGTATTCACCACCACCAGCCGGCTCTAGAAGCTTTTCATCTTGTAAAACTGAAACTCTAAACCCACTAACCCGTAGCTCCCCCCGCCCCCACCCCCGCCTTGGCAACCCCATTCTACTTTCTGCCTGTGACTTTTGACGACTCTGAGGACCGCATGTGAGAGGAGTCGCACAGCAGTTGTCTGTGACTGGCTTGCTTCATTTAGCATACTGTCCTCAAGCTTCATCCTTATATCACGTGTTAAGAACTCCCTTTTTTGTGTGGTACTGGGGATTCTACCTCCGGGCTACACCACCAGACCGATATATTTTTTTTTTTTTTGGAAACAGGGTCTCACTAAGTTACGGAGGACCTCACTAAGTTGCTGAGGTTGGCCTTGAACCTGCAATCCTCCTATCTCAAGTACTGGAATTACAGCTGTGCACCACCATGCCTGTCTTCTTTTTTAAGACTGAATGATATGCTTTGTACGCGGAGACCAGGTTTGCTGAGCCATTTGCCTGTTGATAGACACTTGGGTGGCTCCCACGTTTTAGGCCTTATGAATAATGCTGCTATGTGCACGGGCGTTTAAATATCTCTTAGAGGATCTGTTTTCAATTCTTTTGCTGTATAGCTAGAGGTGAAATTACTGGGTCATATGATAGTTCTACTATAGTTTTTGGAGAAACTGCTAAACCATTTTCCACAGCAGCCACACATACCTTTTTTTTTTTTGAAGGAAGAAATGACAAAATAAAGATTTCAAAAATTACAAATGCAGTCAGGCATGGTGGTGCATGCCTGTAATCCCAGTACTTGGGAGGAGGCTGAGACAGATGGATTGCAGGTTTGAGGCCAGCCTCAGCAACTTACTGAGACTCTCAGAAACCTAGCAAGATCCTGTTTCAAAATAAAAAATAAAAAGGTTTGGGGGGTATAGCTCAGAGGTAGAATGCCCAAGATTCAATCACCAGTACTACCAAAAAAATAAATAAGGAATAAAAGAGCCGGGCGTGGTGGCGCACGCGTGTAATCCCAGTCCTTAGGAGGCTGAGACAGGAGGATCACAGGTTCGTGGCCAGGCTCAGCTACTTAGTGAGGCCTCCGCAACTTAGTGAGACCCTGTTTCAAAATAAAGAATAAAAAATAGGGCTGGGGGTGTAGCTCGGAGGTAGAATGCCCCTGGGTCCAACCCCCAGTACAACAACAACAACCAAAAATAAAATAAAATAAATAAGGAATAAAATATACTACTTTAAATATGGTAAATTAATTTAACAAATTAATGGTTTCAACACACACATAAAAATATAATAGCTGCTTTTATAAGTTCCTTCAAAGATAATGTCCAAAGCAGGGAAAGGAGAAGGAGAGGGCAGGATAGAAAGAATGGGAAAGCCGGGCGTGGTGGCGCACGCCTGTAATCCCAGTCCTTGGGAGGCCGAGACAGGAGGATCCAGGTTCAAGGCCAGCCTCAGCAACTAGTGAGGCCCTCTGCAACTTAGTAAGACCCTGTTTCAAAATAAAAAGTAAAAGTTCTGGGGGTGTAACTCTGAGGTAGAATGCCCCCGGGTTCCATCCCCAGTACCCTCCCACCCCCGGCTTCCCAGAATCAAAAGGCCAGCTTCCTCCCTGGCACCCCACCTGCCGGCTCAGAGGCTGAACCGGTGGCTTTCGGTCTTGGGTTCATGCATTTTTAAAACTACTTCTGAAGGAGCAGATACATCACAGCCCCTCCATCTCAGGGGACTCCTGTGAGGAGGGGGAGGTGGGGAAGAGTGGAGCTCTCACCCTTGAGAAACCACTTGGCCCGAAGCGCTGAGCCTCATTTCTGCAGGCCAGACATGTCGCATTTTGCAGATCTCAGAAAAGGAGACCCAAGGCCCTATGCTGTGCTGTTCTGGGTTTGTGTCCCCACGTCTCTGACTTCCCTCCTTCCTTCCTTCCTGCCTGCCTGCCTGCCTGCCTGCTTGCATTCTTTCTGCCTCTGAGGTACACCCCCAGTCCTATTTTATTTTTCTTTTGAAACAGGGTCTCACTAAGCTGCAGAGGGCCTCACTAAGTTGCTGAGGCTGGCTGCGAACCTGTGATCCTCCTGTCTCAGCCTCCCAAGTACTAGAATTACAGGCACGCACACCATGCCTGGCTTATTTTTCTGGACAAACACAGCTCTGTAGGTGAACAGCAGCATTCTGTCCCTCTCCTCTCTGGGTGGGGTCAAACGTCCCTGGAATTTCACTACTGACCCCGGTGAATAGGAAGCAAGCAGGGAGAGGATAAATAGCCCAGGCATTGCCAGCATTGCCCGCATCTCAGTGGAGTGTCAGCCGCTCACAAAGCGAGTGGCAACTCTTCCATTAACTCTCTTCGCAGATGCAGAGGCCCCATCACATTTCGTCCTATCCCAACGAATATTTTCAAAGGCTGTAATGCGGGAGCACTTTTCTTTTTGCTATTGGAGTCCTAATTTAACTCCCAATGTATTTTAAACTGTCATACAACAGCACAAACTGAGTATAGGGGACAAACCCTCCCAGGAACGCTCCTTTCTCTCTTTCATTTTTATTTCACAGTGACACACCCCTCTTGGGAGAATCCTGCCCCAGATTTTTATTAGTGTTTTGTAGGCCGCTGGGTATTAGAACTTCAGGAACCCATTCTGTGCGTCTCAGCCTGCCTGTCGAGATGCCTCTCCACGAGGTGTGGACTAATGAAGCAGGTGGAGGCAGCTGCCCTGGGCCCTGGAGAGAGGCTGGCCCAAGACAGAAAGTCCTGGGGACCCGCTCCCTGAGCTGGGAGAATGGATGCGTACCCATGGCCTCACGACAGGCATACGCATGCGCAAAGGGAGGTGTTCGCTTTGCTCTATCAGGGGTCTCTCTCGTTTCTCAATATTCCCATTATGTCAAAGATTTTTTTCTTGGTCAGGCTTTAGTCGGGCTTCTGCCGTCCCCTAGGTCCATCTGTGTACTTTATAAAATCGCATTTTAGCAAAGAGCCCGGCTAAGACAGGTTAGCCAGGGTCCCGCCATTGGTACCTGATCTCATCCTCCCCGTGCCCCCGGCGAGCCCTGATCACCCTGGCCTGTCCTCAGCTAGAATCCTACTGGCTGGGATGACCAGAACCCCTGGCCCCTGCACAGTCCTCCAGGTGATTTCCACCCACTGACCCCACCCTGTTCCCTGGCTAAGTGCCTACTCACCCTGCTGTTTTCTGAGTCCAGCCCCATCTCTCCCCTACTGCAAGAACCGGTCACAGGGGCCCCTGTACCTGTCTTTCTGGTCCCAGATGGACTCTTTCCTACCGTGCTCTAACAAGTACCTTTGAGTAATTTTTCTTTAACCCATCTTAGCAATAAAATTATTTTAGAATTTTTGTTAGAGCCAGGCATGGTAGTACATGCCTATAATCCCAGTACTTGGGAGGCTGAGACAGAAGGATCGCAGGTTCGAGGACAACCTCAGCAACGAAGTGAGACTCTCAGCAACCTAGCAAGACCCTGTTTCAAAACAAAAAATAAAAAAGACTGGGGGTGTAGCTCAGAGGTAGAGGGCTTGTGTTTAATCTCCAGTACCAAAAATAACCACTTTTTATAAGAAGGTTTGATGATGAGTTCTCATAGCTGGATCCTGATTTCCACTCTTCCAAGCGTTCTCAGCATCACCTCGCGTGTGCCCCTCTGGGATGGCGATTGTCACTTTCATTTGGCAGATGGGGAGCTGAGGTGCTGGGAGGCCCAGTGAGTCCCTCGAGGGGACAGTGCTAGGAGGTGACACTATGGAACCAGGACCGCCATCTTCTTTTTTTTTTTTTTTGCGGTACCGGGGATTGAACCCAGAGGGGTTCTACCTCCGAACTACACCCCCAGCCCTATTTTTTATACTTTATTTTGAAACCGGGTCTCACGAAGTTGCGGAGGGCCTCACTAAGTAGAGAGAGAGAGACAGGGAGAGAGAGAGAGAGAGAGAGAGAGAGAGAGAGAGAGAGAGAGCTGAGGCTGGCCGCGAACCCGGATCCTCCGGTCTCTGCTTCCCAAAGTACTGGGATTACAAGCGTGCGCCACCACGCCTGGCAGAACCAGGACCGCCATCTTCTAACACCTCTCCTGTGCCCATTCCATTTGGCCACCCTGCCTGGCCAGGCAGACACTCCACAGAGCACTGCCGGGAGAATGGCGGGCGGGGCCCCGCAGTGACCAGGGACCCCCTTGGTCAGTGCCTCTGGTATGGTCATTTGGCCTGCATCCTGGGCAAGGGCTTGCTCTCACTCCCTCGTGGGTTGGCCCAGGAGCGCCTGCCTGGAGCTTGGGCCCCACCTGTCCGGCCTGCCCCCGGGGCTGTCTTCTCCTCATCTGGCCGGAGGCACGGGGACGCCCGCGGTGGCCAGCACTAGGTCAGAGCGCTCGTGGTGGGAGGCCGGGTCTGTGCTGACCTTCTCTGCAGGCAGCGAGTCCCACAGCCCAGGAGAGGATGTGGTCGCAGAGCCAGGTGGCCCCGCGTGGGAAACAGCTGTGCATGTCCCAGCAGTCAGGTGCCGGGCTCGGGTCGGGTGTGGCGGGCAAGGATGACTGGGCTCTCGTCCAGTCGGGCCACCAACCCTCTTCACTTTAATTTTATTTTTCAGTTTACAAAGTATTTGCCCATAGCAATATCAGCTGATCCGCACAGCAGCCCTTTGGAGTTGTCCCATCTGGGTTTGCTGTGGCGTTCAGAGAGGTTGAGTGAGTTGCCCGTGCCCCACAGCACGCCTGCCTCCAAGGCCGGGACGCTCCGCACCTCCTCCATGGCTGCCTCTCACTAACTGAGTGGTTCAGGCAGGTCTGCGTCCCTCCTGAATTTGATGTCTCCTTTAAAAATCCCGAGGGTTGGTGCTGGCAGCAAGCCCATTTCTCCACCTGGCTGTGATGAGGACGTGCTGCTTCCCACTGGCTTGATCGTGCCTCTTCTCTTGCTCTGTCCCAGAGCCACAGAGCTGAGGCCACTGACCCGTCTGAGCATGGCGGTGTTTCCTTGCTGGGCTAGAGGAGCGGCATGGACAGCAGGCAACATGGAAGGAGGCTTCCGGAAGGTGGCCCACGATGAATCTTAGCCCTCCTGCCATTTTCCCTCTGGTTAGCTCCAGGGCGCCTCCTCCACCCCAGTGCTCAGCCCTGCCGGCCTCCTGGGGCTCAGCCGGATGGAAGCAGAGAGCAGCGTGCAGGTTGTTCTGGGGGAATAGAGAGGGTGAGCACGCCCACCCAAGCGTCAGCGGGATTTGGGGCTGGACACAGATCTGGAAGGAGAGGCCACTGAGCTGGTGCCCTTCATGTTCTCCCTCCTTGGCTGGCTCTAGCCGCCTGGGAAGCCATGGTGGGCAGGGACGGTCCCCACGGGCCTGGCTCGGGGCCCACACTGCGGTACAGTGAGGAGGGCACCTGCAGCTTGCAGGAAAGGCAGGTGGGAAGACAGACCGTCTCCTGGGGTCTCCCTCAGTCTACACCCCAAATGCCCATGCCACAAAAGTGGTGCTTCTGCACCTGGCACCGGCCTCTGCCTCTCTGCCTGGCCCTTCTCCCTCAGCCCAGCCAAGTGGCCAAGCAGTCCTGTTCATTAGTTCAACAAATATTTCCTGCACACCTCAGGCCTGGTGGCACGGAGATTGAGCCTGGACAGGACAGGCGGGTTGAGGTCCTTGTCCCCCAGGCCCTTGAGCCTGGCCTCTGAGCTCCCAGAGGGCAAGAGGCACAGGGCAGCCTCCGGGGCCAGACGCCCTGGCCGTCCCTGTGACTGAGATGAGCTTGAAGAGGCCTGCGTACCCACGGCTGCCTCCAAGGAAGGAGAACACAGGGGGAAGACGACAGGGTGGGCAGGTGTCCAACCAGTAGAGGTGAAGGAATCAGTCTCCAAAAGACACACTTGCTCCCAGAAAAATGAGAAGGAAGCCCGGGGCGGCCTCTGCCCTGCCGAGGCGCCGGCAGGGGCATCCGGGAGAGCATCAACTGCCGGCTGCACACCACCCGCTTTGCAGAATCCTGCAGCCCCGCCGGCCGCCTCTCGGCTCCTCCTGGGGGGCAGCGGAGGATGGAGCAGGGGCAGCTGGCTGTGGGCAGTCTGGGCGGCCTCCGTTCAGGAAGCCTCCCCGTGCCTCGTGGCCAGCCAGTGGGCAGCTAAGGGGAGGAGCCCCTCTGCCGGGACTCGGTGTATGCCTCAAATTCAGAGCCGAGGAGCATCACTGCCAAGTGCTGTGCAAGTGTCACATGCTGTCATTGCTGTCACCGGACACAGTGCCACCTCCCAGAGCAGGTGCTGCCCGGCAGGTGACGTGGCCCTGCCACCCCAGGGAGCAAGCAGCTCCTCTACCTACCGGCTGTGCGACCTTGGGCAGCTGACTTAATCCCTCTGAGCCTCAGCTTCTCATCCATAAGATGGGGAAAAAGTGACCTATCTCCCCACGTGAGCTCTGACAATTAGACAAGAGAAACATTCATGACCTGTGCGGGGACCTGGAAGATGGCGATAAACACCTGCTCTCTGTGGGGAAAGCCAGCATGAGTTTTCTTTTCTTTTCTTTTTGCTACTGGGGATTGACCCAGGGGCATTCTACCTCCTAGCTACACCCCAGCCCTTTCTGGTTTTTATTTTGAAACAAGATCTGCCAAGTTGCTGAGGGCCTTGTTAAGTTGCTGAGGCTGGCCACAATCCTGTGATCCTTCTGTCTCAGCCTCCCAAGTACTGGCATTACAGGTGTGCACCGCCATGCCCGCTAGCATGAGTTTTCTAAAGAGTATAAGATATTCAAGGCTGAAGGGAAAGCAGGGTTGGAGGGAGGGTGACTACTGTTAGGAGCTTGGCGCCCAGTCCTTGCGAGAGTCCCAGCGTCTCTTCGCTGGGCGCGGTAATGCCCGAGGGGATCGTGTTCGGTGTCAGTTTGCTCTTTGCTACACAGCCTGCGGGGTTACTAGATCAGATTGGCACCCCAGAAAGTGGGAGACCAGGAGCCAGACAAGGCTCGCCCCAGGCCTCTCCCCTCCCTCCATTCAGCTTTGCACCCACCCTCCATGCAAACTGGACTCTGTCCCAATGGGCTGTGGCAGCCGGAGCAGGATGAGTCCCCTCCCCGAGACCCCTCACTCGGGAGAAGAGACTCCCATTCAGAGATTCCTTAAAGTCACTCCACGGACCTGGACCTTCCCGTGTGCTCAGAGACCTGCTTTCCCAGTGCTGGCTTCTGCCATGGGGCCCAGGCTCCAGCTCACAAAGGCTGCAGCGGGCTCCAGCCTGCAGGGCTATGCTGCTGGAGAGGGCGAGGCAGGAGGAGGATGTGGGAAGACGGGGGAGAGGGAGACGCAGGAGAGGAGGGAAGCTCACACAACCCCACCCCTGCGGAGGCAGGTGAGACTCAGATCCAGCAGAGCCCAGGCCTGGCCCTCCAGCGGCCTCCTGGCTGGCTGTGAGGAGAGCCCGGCTGGGGGAGCCCGCCTGCCTTCTCCACTGGGGAGAACCTCTGGGCCTGGTGCCTCCAGTGTCTGAAAGGCCGTGGGGGTCATGTTGACCCTTTAGTCTAGAGTGGCAGGGTTGGTGCTGTCCCCATGGGGGGGGGGGTCACAATCATCCTCAGGCCAGGGAACTTTTCCCGGGACCCGGGAAGCCTCCAGTTCCTGCCCAGTCAGCTCGGAGGGCCCAGCCTTCTTCGAAGAGTTGTCCAGAGGGTGAAGAGAACAGGTCCCCCAGCAAGGGTTGGTTGAGGGCAGGGAGGGGGGCCAGGCTCCTGGACGGGGACCACGGCCTGTGGGAGACCAGACAGGCCTGCCGGGAACTACGGAGGCCTGGGATCCTTCTCAGCACCCAGCCTCGCTTCCCAAGCCTGCCTGCTCTGTGCCTCAGTGTCCCTGTGAGACGAGATCAACAGGAACCCCCGGGCAGCTTCACAGGCCTGGGTGGCATGATGACATTGACCTGTGACCCCACCGGGGAAGTGGGGGCCCTGGCGCCATCTGCAGTGTGGCTTCCTGGGCTAGTGGGGGTTGAGGCGCCATTTGTAGAGTGGCTCCCTGGGGAAGTGGTGGCCCTGGCGCCATCTGCAGTGTGGCTTCCTCTGGAGCATCACCTACCCAGCCATTCAAGGAGCTATTTCTTAAGCCCCTGGAGCTCAGTACCGGCTTGCCTCATAAACTTTACATCGATCCTCAAGAAACTTCCAGCTCAAAAAAGAAATGAGACATTTCACACCAAAATGTGGGTTCTCCGTGTGCTTACTAAAACCACCCCTGCCCTACTCAGCTTTCTCCAGAGTCGAAAAAGCTTTCGAGAAGCAAATGAGGGAAAATGGTTTCCATAGAGGCCTAGCCTTGATTCTACTTTAAATTTTTTTAATAGAAGCAAGTTATTTCCAAGTGTTGTATTCTAACTACTATAAATAACAATTTTCTTTCATCACCTTCCAAATGATAAATGGTTGAGAACTGTATACAAACTGTATACTAGGAATGAAGTCTAGACAATAGCGCAATTGTGTTCTCTAATAAATAGCCTTATTGTTGCCTTAAAGATTGACCTAAATCTTACATGTGAAAACAAGCTGTAGATTAGCCTTTCACACCACACAAGTTCCCAAGAATGTACAGTAAAAGCCAAGACACTTAGCCAACCATAAATTAAATGAATTATTCGTAACCAAATAATTTCAAAAAGAAAATTACAAAAAATACTTTCAAATCTTTTTATTTTGTTTGGAATGAGCATGCGTATTCATGCTTATTTAATGCAGGGCGAGCTGAAGAACTAAAAGGTTTAAAAGGGTCCTGTTTAAACCATCCTCCAAAATGTATCTGTGTTGTCTTTACAATCATCCCAGAAAGATCCTCCACAGTAGTCCCTGTGTTCATGCTCCAAAGCTTCCATGTCAGGGGTAAGAAGTCCCAAAGAAACTTGGGGAGCTAGAGGAGGCCTGGCGTGGGCTCCTTGGCTGGTTCAGCAGGAAGCAAGCACTGGGCACCGGGAGGGGAGAGGAGCCGGACCCGAAAGCCAAAGCAGCCTGCCGTGCACCACACTGGCAGTCTTCACAGTCAAGACCAGTGAGGACTCGTCTCAACTCTTTCTAGCTAACTAAGCCCTATTTCTCTCTTTTTTTTCTCTCTCTCTCTCTCGTGTGTGTGTGCGTGTGTGTGTGCGTGTGTGTGTGTGTGTGTGTGTGTGTGTGTTACTAGAGATTGAACCCAGGGGCATTCTACCTCCGAGCTACACCCCCAGCCCTTCTTATTTTTAATTTTGAAACAGGGTCTTACTAGGTTTCTGAGTTTCTCACTAAGTTGCTGAAGCTGACCTCGAACCAGCAATCTTCCTCAGCCTCCCTAGTACTGGGGTTACTGGGAGTAATCCGGCTCAGTCTCTTTACTTATAGTGCACTTTCCGAGCCTCTTTCTCTCCAGTTTTTCTCCATTTGACACACGTTGAAGAGCTCTAATCAAACCCTGAACTCTCAGCAAAGAGCGAGGAATGGTGTCCTCCGCTCTGGACGGGACTGTATTTAACTGCGGGGCTGCCCTAGTGAACGACCTTTAGCTCACACTCTGTCGTCCTTCAGAGCCACCGACCGTATGCCTGGTGGACTTTTGGCCTCAGCCAGCTCTGGGGCAGGGGAGAATGTTCACAGTGGCCGCTGAGTCCCTGTGGTCCCGCTGGCTCTGTTTTTGGATTCTGAGCACAGTCCCAGCACCCAGCTAGATGTTTTGGTTTGGGGCATGGGAGCAGAGAGAGAAGCAGAAAGGCGCTCCGCAATCAAGCAGCCCACCAGAAGGAGAAAAGCAGGAAACAGGAGGGAAGGCAGTCGCGCTCCATTATTTGGTGGCGGAGAACAAATGGCATCCGCTGGGAGCTCTGTGCACCTGAAGTGGACGAGGTGACCTGGACCGACAGGTGCCAGTGGACTGACGGGAGGAGGGGCATTGCCAGGAGGGGCCAGCCGCCATCGGGGCGTGGAGAGTAGGTGTTAGTGGGTCCCCAGGGAAGCGGACGTGGCTGGGTGGAAGAGCTGTGTGCGGCGTACAGAGGCGGAAAATGAGTGACCAGACCGTGAGCCCCTGAGTGCAAAACCAACCTCACTCCCGGGCGGTTTGTGAACGGGGGAGGCACGGCACCGTGGGCTGCGTGTGCAGGGGTCCGGGCGGAAGCGTCGTGTCAGGTAACTGCCACCACCCTGTGGTCACAGAGTCACTGGCGTGGAGACTACATCAGCAGGTCGGGGGGCCTTTGAGCTGATACAGGCTGGCCTCCATTTCTTTTTATTTCTTTTTAGTCTTGATTCCAGTTAACCCCACCCCATCCCCATTTTCAAAGGAATGGGCATGTAATTTGGGAAATTCTAAAAGTACAGAAAAGAATACAGAATCAAACCAACCCGATTCCTCCTCCGGCTCTTCAGGGTAACCACTGCCACCTGGGTCCCCTGCTTCCTGCCAGTCTTTATTTTTATGCACCAGTTCCTTTCCCTGTTGGAATTAAACAGTATAAATAACCCAACCATCCATTAAGCCATATGGGTTTGAGTATTTTTAGCAACAGGGAAGTTTAAACTCTTTTAGTAACTAGGATCTCACTCCATTTTTAGGTATGTTTGCCTTTTTAAAATAGAGATCGCATTAGAAGTGATTTCCCATTTATGCAGTAATAAAAGCTTAGTTAGGAAATATGCAATATTTGAAAATTGTAAAATTTTAAATCATTCACAATCCTTTTGTCCAGAAATCACCATTGTTGATATGTTGGGATCTTTTCTTCTAATGTTCTTCCAAAATAATGTGCATTTTAAAAACAAACTTGGAATTGCTGGGCATAGTGGTGCATGCCTATAGTTCTACCTACTGGGGAGGCTAAGGCAGGAGGATTGCTCAAGCCCAGGAGTTCGGGGCCAGCCTAGGCAACAGAGAGAGACCCAGTCTCAATATGAAATAAATAAATGAATAATAAAACCCAAATCGAAATTGTACTCTATGCAATTTGGATCTTGCTGTTTTCTTTTGCCAAATCATAGAAGTTTTCTTACAGCTGTGAATATCACAATAACCTAACACTATGAGTACTTAGCATGAGCCAGACCATTCTGAGCAGCTCAGAAATGTGAGCTCACATCCTCGATCCACAGATGAGCTAAGGTGGGATTCGAGGCCGGGTTCCGACTCCAGAGCCTGCTCGCCTGTCCATCCCCCTCTCCAACCCGTTCTTGGTGACACTTCCAAACTACACATCTGAACTCTGTTTTGGTGGTCCCTGTTCGCCTCCTGAAGTCCCCCCCACACACACACACAGGCACACACTGGTCCAGTCTGTTCCATGAGACCGCCTTTCAAATATAAAAGCATCTTTGAAGTTTCAAGTCTCTCCCAGGTGTAACGCCCCGGTCTCTGCTGTTCTCCAGCGCCACCGCTCAGGCTGTCCTGTCTGTAGCTGGGGCTAGACACCAGTGCAAGGCCACGGAGGTGGGGCAGCCTCCCCCGCTGCCTGGGGACCCCAGTGTAGCCGGGGGGCTTTGGCTTTTCCAGCTGGCAGCTGAGCTGCACTTAGCAGAGCCCTTTCTCCTGGCCCCTCATCCCCTGGCTCCGCGGCTCAGTGCAGCCAGGTTCTGGATTCCTTACTGCTCCGCCCATGAGAATGATGAGGGCTGCCAGGGGCCTCGGCATGGCGGGGCTCAGAACTTCTGTGGCATCCTGGTGAGAACCCAAGCGGCAGTGTCTGGCCTGCTGGGTCATGGGGCAGGGGCAGACCTGAGGCTGGCAGCAGGGCCAGCAGCATTCCAGTCCCCCACCTGGTGCTGCCCGCGCGAGGCCGGGGAGAGGGCGGCTGAGCCGACTGCCCAGTCACGGCAGCCTGGAGCCTTCTTCCCTTCGCGAGTCTCCTGGTTTTGCCGCCCTGTTTCTGCTCAGGGTCCTGATAGAAGAGGGGAGGGATCCGATGGACAATTTCATACTAAGACATTAGTGGGGGTGGCGGGTCAGAAGCTAAGGTGTCACCCCTCTCAGGGTGATTTGCATTTGACCCTTGAGACCAAGATGCCCCCATCCAAAGATGCTTCCTGCTGTCACTCAAATCCTAACAGTGCGGCCTACGGCCTCTTCCTTCTGAGCACAGTAAGAACGAGTACCCGGGAGCACACAAAAAAATTCCAGTACTTGGGAGGCTGAGGCAGGAAGATCGTAGATTTGAGGTCAGTGTGCAGTAACTTAGTGAGACCCTGTTTCAAAATAAAAAATAAAAAGGGCTGGGGGTGTAGATTGGAGATAGAATGCCCCTGGGTTCAATCCCCAGTACCAGAAAAAAAAAAAGTACCAAAGCTGGGAACTGAAGCCTTCACACTCTCGTGCCTTAACTTCTCCATTTTTGAGAAAGATAATACTAGGTGTCTCCTAGAATTTTATAAAAATTAAATGAGATGCATAGAAAGCTCTTAGAAATAAATCTAGACAGTTTTCTTTCTGTTTTAAATACACTTTTATTGGTGCATTGCAGTCACACATCATAATGTAGTTCAGAGTGCTAGGAACGTGCATGCACACAGCGCTTGGTGATAAAACTCAGCTTTCAATACACACTAGTTATTAGCCATTATTATTACTGTGAATTATTCTGCCTATCATAGAGTGGGCCTACACATAGTAGGCTGTTTTATCCCCACAGCACCACTCTTGTGGGGATAAAGTATTATTGCTCCCATTTTATGGATAAGGAAAGGGAACGAGAGACTAAGCATGCAGCTTAGCACTGCTGCACCGAGCCCAGAGCTCGCTGGGAGGATCTGCTGACGTGCTTGCCCTGCAGGGCTCAGGGAGCTTGTGGCAGGCCAGCCCTGGCCTGGTGCCCCAGAGCATACAGGAGAAACGTGACAATCAGTGCCCACCCCAGACACTCGTGTGATCTTGGAGACAGTGCCAGCTGCCTGGGACAGTGCTTTCTCATCAGAATGTTCTAGTTACCAGTGACATTTCACTTCTAACCAACTCCCTGTCATCATCTGTCTGTCTGTCTTTCTTTCCTTCTTTTCTTTTCCTTTCTTCTTTTTTTTTTTTTTTTTTTTGGTATTGGGATTGAACCCAGGGCATTCTACCTCTGAGCTAAACCCCCAGCCCTATTTATTTATTTATTTATTTATTTTTGTTTTGAAACAGGGTCTCACTAAGTTCCTGAGAGTCTCACTAAGTTGCTGAGGCTGGCCTCGAACCTGCGATCCTCCTGTCTTAGCCTCCCAAGTACTGAGATTAGAGGCATGAGCCATCAGGCCTGGCTCCTGTACTTTTTAATAAACAGGCCATTGGACCTTGAGGCTCCATGAGGTTCAGGTTTGCCATCGTCGTCGTCACAGTATCGGAAAGCTCTTTCTCAGGAGGCTCATGATGTCCCGGGCTCTTTCTTTTGCTGATGCTTAGAGCCATTGATAATCATTGCCTGGAGTCACGATTTCACTAGGATGATCTCTTTTTCATTTATTCTCTGGAATATTTCTAAATATTCTCTGGAATACTCCCCCTCATTGGTTGTTTGGTTACCCTGATAAAACCCCAGGATACACGCTAGGTTCCTTCCCTCTATTTACCACCACTTGTTACTTCTAGATGAAATGTGACGATGCCTGTGATTTGATTTGAAATGATCCAGGGGAGAGGAGACTGAGCGCAGGTGTACAAGACCAGGAACGGCCGTGAGCCGACTGTTGTTGATGCCAAGCGGCAGGTGCACGGGGCTTCATTACGTTGTTCTACTTCCGCGTATGTTTAATAGTTTTATAATAAAAGGGATTTTTTCCAATAAAAATTTAGGCAAAGATTTGGTTTCCCCAGCATCCTCCAAAGGTGAGGCTTTAGGGTCGTGATGAGTGCGTGGATGTAAGCATATTGGATAGACCGCAGTTCTTTGTCCTATCAGTACTGAAGCTGTTCGGCCATTGGTCCTCGGAGCCTCCAGGGCTGGCTCGACCTCTTTCTAGCGTGGTCCAACCATCTTGGAGAGTGCCCATGTTTTCGGTGTGATGGGCTGCACGTTTCTCACCTGAACTTGGGCTGGCCCAGAGCTTCACTGTGGGCTGCTCTTTTTTTTTTTTTTTTTACACTTTCAACAACTCATTCCATTTAATCAAATATTAATCTTGTTCATTTTTCTTTTCTTTTTTTTTTTGCGGTACCGGGGATTGAACCCAGGGGCATTCTACCTCCAAGCTACACCCCCGGCCCTATTTTTTATTCTTTATTTTGAAACAGGGTCTCACTAAGTTGCGGAGGGCCTCACTAAGTAGCTGAGGCTGGCCGCGAACCCAGATCCTCCAGTCTCAGCCTCCCAAGAACTGGGATTGCAAGTGTGCACCACCACGCCCGGCTTGTTCATTTTTCATACATAAGGCAATATAGTTTTCTAGTGTTTCTTGAACCTGGTCCCTTAGTATTCTATTTATTTATTTATTTTGTGTGTGTATGGTAGCGGGGATTGAACCCAGAGGTATTCTACCTCTGAGTTACATGGGGCTGCTCTTTCACGAAGGTCTTTTTTGTGGCCTGACTCCACATCCCTGCCTGGCCACTGCTATCTAAAAAGATCTCTCTGAGGCTCCAACTAGACTCTGTGGTCAGAAGCAGGATTCTCCTCCCCACACACCAGTGATGGAGCCGCCTCTACCCCCCTCTGCCTGCTGCTGCGCCCGCCCCACCCCCACCCGAGCAGGTGGCTCAGGATGCGTTGACGTGGGGGCGGGTGGGTGGAGGGGAAAGGAGATTAAAATCTGACTTTAAAGGCTCAACTTGTTTGAGACCGGCTCCCCCTCCCCAGCCCCAACCCACCCTCCACCAGTGCCAGGAGAGGGGATGGAGGACAGTGAGAATATTCCTATCTCCATCTATCTATAATTAGGCAGATTTATCTTGTGAATTAAATCAGAGAGAAACATTTGGGGAGGAGCTAGCTAGTGGGGTACCTCCGGTTCACATAGCTTTATCTAATCTGCTGGGGGGGGGGCTGCACGGAGCAGGCAGAAACCTCCAGAAACAAGCGTAAGACTAAAAGAGGGCACAGAAGACCAAAGGAGTACAGCCAGGAACAGCCTTGAGACGCGCGAGGTGCTACCGGGTAGGAGACAGGGCGTGACGGCTAACTCCCAGGGCAGAGCTAGACAACCCGTGGGTTTCTGTGACATGGAGGCTGGTGACAGGTGAAGTCACCAGGGATCGAGTGAGGGGCGGCAGTGTGGGCAGGGAGCACCCCTTCATGGGAGAGCTACACTGTGCCTGGAGAGCTCTGTTCAGGAAAGTTCAGGAAGGGGGTTCTCATGTGCTGGCTAGACACACACCATCCTCATGCTGAAAGGTGACCCTCCAAGTGCGGTGGCGCACGCCTGTCATCCCAGCTACTCGGGAGGTGGAGGCAGCGAGTTGGAGGCCATCCTGGGTATCTTAGTGAGATCCGTCTCAAAATAAAAAATAAAAAGGGCTGGGGGTGTGGCTCAGCGGTAGAGCACAATCGGGTTCAATCCCCAGTACCACAAAAACAAAAAAAGAAAAAGAAAAAAGAAAGGACAGGTGGTCCCTGGTTGGGGAGGGGACGTGGATATGCTCATGGCAGAGCAGGACAGACTGGGGACTCGGGGACTGAGCCAGAGCCAGCGTTTCCACATACCTGCAGGCATCCCTGCTCCTCTGTGTGTGAACCAGGACACACAGACTCCCCCGGGACAGGCAGGTCACCAAGCAAACAGCACTGCCAGTGTGTGTGCGAGAGGGGCCGGATCAGTCTAGACAGCAGCCAGCTCGCTCCGGAGTGTCCAGCGGGCGTGCAGCTCAGTGGTGGAGCGCGTGCTTGGCCTCTGCGAGGCCCAGGGTTCCCCTCACCCTGGCACCACACACACACACACACACACACACACACACACACACACGCACACACACACACACACAAACACACACACACTACAGTAGTACCTAACATCTCCAGCAATGATGGGCCACAGACACCACGGTGGTGGTCCGGTGAGACGACATTGCTGGCGAGGCTGGGGCTGTGTTAGTTGTGTAGGTACACTCCATGACGTTCACACAGGACTGAGATCACCCAACGATGCGTTTCTCGGAATTATCCCACTGTTGAGCGGCACACGACAGGGTGCGCAGGTCCGCCATCTCCACAGACACCTCTGCTCCTGTGACTTGACTTGCTTCAAGGAAAGCCGCGATAAATTAAATCCACAAGTCGTGGGAGGACCCAGTCTTTGTTTTTTTGTGGTACTGGGGATTGATCCTTAGGGGCATTATATCTCCAAGCTATACCCCCAACTCTATTTTATTTATTTAAAAAAATTTTTTTGTAGTACTGGGGATGGGCCCCATGGGCCTTCTACCTCCAGGCTACACTCCCAGACCTATTTTATTTTTTATTTGGAAGTAGGGTCTCGCTAAGTTGCTGAGAGCCTCGCTAAGTTGCTGAAAGCCTCACTAAGTTGCTGAGAGCCTTGCTAAGTTGCTGAGAGCCTCACTAAGTTGCTGAGGCTGGCTTCGAACCTGCGATCCTCCTGTCTCAGCCTCCCAAGTACTGGGATTACAAGCATGCGCCACCACACCTGGCTTTATTTTTTAAATTTTTAAACAAGGTCTTGCTAAGTTGCTGAGGGTCTTGCTAAATTGCTGACACTGACCTCAAACCTGCAATCCCCCTGTCTCGGCCTCTCAAGTACTGGGATTATAGATGCCTTCCACTGCGCCTGGCAGGACCTGACTTTAGAGGCAACAAAATCCTGGAAGTGCAATGGCTCCTCCCTGACCCCGCTACAAAACACCAATCTTGCTCTGTTGTTACCGCCCTTCTGGAAATGTCCATGTTTTTGCCTTCTTAATTTTACTGCATTAAAATAGATAAGATTGGTTTTGTAGAACTTGCTTTCCCTTATGTGCACACACCGTGGTGTGTATACAAACACACTTAGCCGCAGACAGAATTCTGCTACCCTGGGCTACTGCCTAAAATACTTCCTAATTTTGTTTGTAGGTGTTTTTTCCCCCAGAACATCATTGAAAATAGTACCCCTAAAAATATAGGTGAATATATATTTGATTTGAAAATGAGGAAAGATTTTCTAGGCATATGAGAAAAGGCAAAAAATTGACTATGTAAATTTTAATTTTTAGCTGGGCATGGTTGTACATGCCTGTAATCCCAGTACTTGGGAGGCTGAGACAGGAGGATCGCAGGTTCGTGGCCAGCCTCAGCAACTTAGTGAGACCCTGTTTCAAAATAAAAAATAAAGTAGGGCTGGGGGTGTAGCTCAGAGGTAGAATGCCCCTGAGTTCAATCTCTAATACCACACACACACAAAAAAAAAAAAGAGGAAAAAGAAGAAAGAATGAACTCCTTAATGAGGTGCATCAGAAGAAAAATAAGTGAAACTCATCACCACATAATTCATAGACAAGAAATAGAAAATGCATGAAAAACGATTCAACATTATTAATGGCCGAATGCAAATTTTAAAATTAGCTTCCGTCTTTTTGCTTGCTGGGTAGGTTGTGTTATTTTGTTTATTTGTTTAATGATCATCTCCAGTGTCGGTACGAATCCAATAAATTTAGAGTCTCGAAGACTGCTGAGTGCAAGGTGGCACTGTCTTTCTGGAAAATAATTCAGCCCTGAGCTTAAAGCGTCTAAGAAGCATCCATGTTCTGTTGGGGTACATTATTCTCATGTGTCTTGCCTTATTCTTAAGAAATAATGAGAGAGATAAATGCCTGTGTTTAAGGATGTTGATTGCAATGCTATCATAACCTATATTTCTTTTTTTGTTTTTTGCAAAATTGGGTATTGAACCCAAGGACATTCTACCTCTGAGCTACACCCCCAGCCCTATTTTTTATTCTTTAATTTGAAACAGGGTGTCACTAAGTTGCAGAGGGCCTCACTAAGTAGCTAAGGCTGGCTGCGAACCCGGATTCTCCTGTCTCAGCCTCTCAAGTACTGGGATTACAAGCGTGCGCCACCACACCTGGCTAATAACTATATTACTAACAGTATATAGGTAACACATATAGCAATACCTCAAAATAGTAAAAAATAGGTAGTTTTAAGAAAAACGAAGCCTCTAAATATACAATCCTAATTTTTAAAAAATGCATTATAATAAACTTTGGAAGAAGCCCGGTGTGGTGATGCAGGCCTGTAATCCCAGTATTTGAGAGGCTGAGACAGGAGGATTGCAGGTTGGGAGCAGCCTCATTAACTTAGCGAGATCCTCAGCAACTTAGTGAGACCCCATTGCAAAATAAAAAGGGCTGGAGGTATAGCTCGGAGGTAGAATGCCTCTGAGTCCAAGCCCCAGTATCAATCAATCAATCAATAAAATAAACATTGGAAAAATATATCAAAATGTTAACAGCAAAATTCTGTTCAGATGGTGGGATTCTAGGTAATTTTTATTTTCTTGTTCACAATTTCCTGTATTGTCCATGTTTTCTATAATCAATATTTTTACTCCTTTTTTTTTTTTTTTGCGGTACCGGGAATTGAACCCAGGGGCGTTCTACCTCTGCGCTACACCCCCGGCCCTATTTTTTATACTTTATTTTGAAACCAGGTCTCACAAAGCTGCAGAGGGCCTCACTAAGTAGAGAGAGAGAGAGAGAGAGAGAGAGAGAGAGAGAGAGAGAGAGCTGAGGCTGGCCGCGAACCCAGATCCTCTGGTCTCTGCCTCCCAAAGTACTGGGATCACAAGCGTGCGCCACCACGCCCGGCCTTTACTCCTATAATCATAAAAGTCATGTAGAAAATAAAAAGCTATTTCTCTCAGTTTTGAATTGAGAAATCAGTTTTCCTGATGTAACCCGATGACACCAGAAGGCACAGTCGAAGTAGGGAGCAATCAGTGATCCTGTCAGGGATAGACAAAGCTGGGCTGTCCCTCCCATCTGGATGTTGGGGAAAGCTGGGGGTGCAGGTATAAATGCTGGGTTCAACAGCAGGGGGAGAGTACCCTAGAGCCCAGAGAATGAGTGGAGGAGATCACAAGAGGAATGAGTTCAAAATGAGAAAAGAGGGAGCCAAGCAGGGTGTCGCACACCTGTCATCCTAGTTCTTGGGAGGCTGAGACAGGAGGATCACAGGTTCAAGGCCAGTCCCAGCTACTTGGTGAGACCCTCAGCAACTTATAGAGACTTGTTTCAAAATAAAAATAAAATAAAAAGGGCTGGGGTGTAGCTCAAAGGTAGAATGCTCCTGGGTTCAATTCCCAGCCCAGCACCAAAAAAAAAAAAAAAAAAAAAATATATATATATATATATATATATTTTAGAAAGGAGGTCCAGGACCCAACTGGAGACACCTGGGTGAGGCAGAGATGTCACCTGGAGCCTGAGGCCCAGTGGTCAGCACAGTGCCCAGAGCAGGCGCTCCTAAACACTCTGCAATGACTAGCAGAGTGGACAACTGAACGCTTGAGGTTATTTCTCCTAAAACCTGACATCATTTGTGGAAACACTTTTATCTCTTCCTCTCCTTTCTGGCTCAGGTCTCGGTTGCTGAGGGTCTTGCTAAGTTGCCAAGGCTGACCTTGAACCTGCGATCCTCCTGTCTCAGCCTCCCAAGTACTGAGATTACAGACATGTACCATAGTCCCCAGCTTTGCCAAACTTAAAAATGTATGTATTTATTTCAAAACCAGATCATAACTTTTCCGTCGTAGGAGCTCCTGCTTTGGGTTAGTTAGCTTGTCCCTTTTTTTTTTTTTTTTGTGGTACCGGGGATTGAACCCAGGGACGTTCTACCTCCGCGCTACACCCCCGGCCCTATTTTTTTATACTTTATTTTGAAACCGGGTCTCACGAAGT
>PVJS01005717.1:50286-63061 GCA_004027185.1 Glis glis | reverse complement strand
TGATGATGGTGATGGTGACGATGATGATGGTGATGATGATGATGATGATGAGGGTGATGATGGTAATGATGGTGATGATGGTGATGATGATGGTGGTGATGATGATGATGATGGTGATGATGATGATAATGATAGTGGTGATGATGATGATAATGATAGTGGTGATGATGATGATGGTGATGATGGCAATGATAATGATGATGATGATGATGATGATGATGAGGGTGATGATGTTGATGATGATGATGGTGATGGTGATGATGATGGTGATGATGGTAATGATGATGATGATGATGATGAGGGTGATGATGTTGGTGATGATGATAATGGTGATGATGATGAGGGGTCTTGCTAAGATGCGGAGATCCTAAGTTGCTGAGGCTTCAAACCTGCAATCCTCTTGTCTCAGCCTCCCAAGTACTGGGTTTATAGGCATGCGCCCCCCCCCGCCTGGCCGAATCAGCAATAATCTTTTAATATCATGAAGTGTCCAGGTGTGTTTCTCTGACAGTCTGATAAGTTGTTCCTGTGTTCTTTTTGTTTGCTTGTTTCTCACAGTTGGTTTGTCTTAATCAGGGTCTAAGCAAGTCTCACTCATGTTGTTGAGGTGGTTAATGTGTTGCTTAATTCTTGTAATCCAGAGGCCCCCTCCCAACTTCCTTCTTTTGTGTGTGTGTGTGTGTGTGTGTGTGTAGTACTGGGGATTGAACCCAAGGGCGCTCTACCTCCAAGCTACATCCCCAGCCCTTTTTATTTTTTTGTTTTGAAACAGAGTCTCACTAGGTTGCTGAGACTCTCCATACGTTGCTGAGGCTGTCCTCTAACCTGTGATCCTCCTGTCTCAGCCTCCTAAGTATTGGTATTACAGGCATGCACCACCACACCCACCTTTCTGTTTTTTTTTTTTTTTTTTTTGGTACCGGGGATTGAACCCAGGGGCGTTCTACCTCCACGCTACGCCCCCGGCCCTATTTTTTATACTTTATTTTGAAACCGGGTCTCACGAAGTTGCGGAGGGCCTCACTAAGGAGTAAGAGAGAGAGAGAGAGAGAGAGAGAGAGCTGAGGCTGGCCTCAAACCCGGATCCTCCAGTCTCCGCCTCCCAAAGTACTGGGATTACAAGCGTGCGCCACCACGCCCGGCTTACACCCACCTTTCTTTTATCTTTCCTTGCAACTTATTGAAGAACCCTGGGCATTTGTTCTATCTAGTTGTGTAGGTTCTGGAGTTTGTTGATTGCATTCCTGGGCTGTTAACATGGTCCTCTGAGCTTGGCTTTCCCATCAGTGTGGTATTTGGACATGAAGGTTCGATCTGATTCAGATTCTATTTTTTTAGTAATAATATTTCCTAGGTGACTGAGACAGACAGGAGGATCGCAGGTTTGAGGACAGCCTCGGCAACTTAGAGAGTCTCTCAACAACCTAGCGAAAACCTGTTTCAAAATAAAAAATAAAATCGGGCTGGGGGTGTAGCTCAGAGGTAGAATGCCTTGGGTTCAACCCCCAGTACCACAAAAATTTTTTTTTTCCATAGGTGATAATATTCCCTCAGAAAGCTCATGATATTCACTTGTCTCTTTTTCTTTCCTTCTTTCTTTCTTTCTTTTTTTTTTTTTTTGTAGTTCTGGGGATTGAACCCAGGGGCATTCTACCTCTGAGCTACACCCCCAGCCCTATTTTATTTTTATTTTGAAACACTTTAAGTGTGTTTAAGCTCAGTGAACTAAATGCTCAGATTTCTGTTCTTTATATGTTATCACAGGGAAACAGCTGTGGTCTCTGTAGAATGCAAGACATAGAAAACCAAACAATAACACAGACAAAGTGCATAAATTGGTAAGACTTAGCAGATGAAGTACATTTATTATTTTTTTGTTTTTTGGGGGGTATTGGGTGTACCTCCGAGCTACACCCCAGCCCTATTTTTTATTCTTTATTTTGAAACAGGGTCTCACTAAGTTGCGGAGGTCTCACTAAGTAGCTGAGGCTAGCCACGAACCTGCGATCCTCCTGTCTCAGCCTCCCAAGTACTGGGATTACAAGCGTGCGCCACCATGCCCGGCAAAGTACATTTATTGAAACAGTAGGATACTCAGAGAATTGCTACGAAATCATATTAAGCCAGTGTGTAAAAAAATGATACAAGCCAGGTATGGTGGCGCACGCCTGTAATCCCAGTACTTGGGAAGCTGAGATAGGAGGATCGCAGGTTCAAGGACAGCTTCAGCAAGTAGTGAGACTCTCAGCAACCCAGCAAGACTCTGTTTCAAAATAAAAATAAAATAGGGCTGGGGGTATAGCTCAGAGGTAAAACGCCCCTGAGTTCAATCCCCAGTACCACACACACACACACACACACACACACACACACACACAAAAAGTGATACAATATGTTTCTTTTTTATTTCAATTCCCAGGGCAAATAATCAAGTCCCTGATCCCTTTAAACCTATATTTCAAGCACTCATAAATATTTAAAAGAGTGCAGACAGAGGAGCATTATAAGGAAATTGTAAGTGATCAAAGGACTATCAAGGGATTTTGTAGGTGTCGTGGGAGAAGGGAGTGTTTTCATCCCTGACTAGTATAAAGTGGTTTCCTACCAAGTACTGGGATTCCAGGCTTGAGCCACCACACCAAACTTTGGTTGCCTTAATATTAGCTGGCAAATTTTATCTTTATCTTATAGATCTAAAATCCAAGGACACACTTTAGTGTGTTTCTCCCAAGTCAGAATTCTAGTTTCTTTGCTAAAATGGTGATCGTTGATGTCATTCACCAAAAGAGTCTGTGCTCATCACTAAATTTTTTTTGCGGTACCGGGGATTGAACCCAGGGGCATTCTACCTCTGAGCTACACCCCCAGCCCTAGTTTTTATTCTTTATTTGGAAACAGGGTCTCACTAAGTTGTGGAGGGCCTCACTAAAGTAGCTGAGACTGGCCGCTAACCTGCAATCCTCCTGTCTCAGCCTCCCAAGTACTGGGATTACAAGCGTGCACCACCACGCCTGGCTAATCACTAAGTATATGTTTATTTATTTTTATTTATTTATTTATGTTTTTGTGGTACCAGGGATTGAACCCAGGGCAGTCTACCTCCGAGCTACACCCCCAGCCCTAGTTTTTATTCTTTATTTTGAAGCAGGGTCTCACTAAGTTGCAGAGGACCTCACTAAGTAGCTGAGGCTGGCCACAAACCTGTGATCCTCCAGTCTCAGCCTCCCAAGTACTAGGATGACAAGTGTGCACCACCATGCCCGGCTAATCACTAAATATTTAAAAGAGTGCAGACAGAGACTGCATGGCGGTCGCAGGAAAGCACAGAGAAGCATGGGTTGAGTTAGTATGCAAAAAATAAAAATAATAAATAAAAAACCTGAGCATGCAAATGCGCATTGTGCTCCGGAGCTGAACAGCATTTCAGCTAAGATCACAGAACGCAGAATAAGATTGGAAGGAAATGATGAGGTGGTATCTAATATTCCCTTTAGGGACCTTTCTACCCAGAGCTGTCAAAACAGATTGTGTGAACAGACTAGACCATGGGAGGAGATCCTGAAGGTCCTAATGAGACACTCATCTGGAATACAGAATGTAAATGCAGGGGAGTCTCTAGGAATACAACTGAATCTTTGTGTGTGTGTGCGTGTGTGTGGTACTAGGGATTGAACCCAGGGCCATTCTACCTCTGAGCTACATTCCCAGCCCTATTTTATTTTTTATTTTGAAACAGGATCTCACTAAGTTTCGGGGGGGGGGCTCCCTAAATTGCCAAGGCTGGCCTCGAACCTGCGATCCTCCTGTCTCAGCCACCCAACTACTGGGATTACAGGTGTGTGCCACCAAGCCTGGCATATTCCTAGTTTTAACACCCCTTTCCATTATAATTTTAAAATTTCTCAGCCTACTGAAAGTTGGAAGAATACATACGAACGTGCATGTTGTCTTCACCTAGATCCACCAATTGAATATTAAAGTTGCTTTTATTATGAATTTGAATTTGTTTTTCATGATAATCTAAATAGATTTTTAGCTTTTGGCATATTTATTAAAGTATACATTATTTTCTCTGTGAAATAATGATACTAAGCAATAATTTCATATGTAATTTAAAAACTAAGTTAGCCAAGCATGGTGGCGCATGCTTGTAATCCCAGTACTTGGGAGGCTGAGACAGGAGGATCTCAGGTTCGCGGCCAGCCTCAGCTACTTAACAAGGCCCTCTGCAACTTAGTGACCCTGTTTCCAAATAAAAAATAAATTGGGGCTGGGGGTGTAGCTCAGAGGTAGAATGACCCTGGGTTCAATCCCCAGTACCACACACACATTAATTAATTAAATAAAATAAAAACCAAGTTAATATAAAAGCAAATATTGTGTATCTTCATTAAAGTCAGCACAATTAACTGCATCTACTATTGTTTATACACTGTTCATCGTAGCTCTCGACATCGTCTTAGAGATCCTGGAGCTTTTTGTGAGGACAGATGTGTCTTTCAGTTACATTATTATAAATACTCAGAATACATTCCTTTAAGTGTAATGTATCCTCAGTACTTTTGGAATGCTGCCCTTTCATTTTGCTTATAATTTTTTGAAGCAAAGTCTTAAAACATAGTAGTGGTGTCTTCCTGAACAGGAAGTTTTGATAAATACCCCCACTTTATCTTTATTTTTTTACTTTTTATTATTATTATTATTATTATTATTATTTTTATTTTTTTGCTGTACTGGGGATTGAACGCAGGGGCATTCTACCTCCGAGCTACACCCCCAGCCCTATTTTATTTTTTATTTTGAAACAGGGTCTTGCTAAGTTGCAGAGGCTTCACTAAGTAGCTGAGGCTGGCTGTGAACCTGGATCCTCCTATCTCAGCTCCCAAGTACTGGGATTACACGCCCAGCACCCCCACTTTATCTTTTAATTGACGTGTTGTTTCCTTTAGACTCTGGGAATCAAGGATTGTCGGATGTCGTCCTGCGCGCAGAGCTTTGGCACGTCTGAGCGAATGAGCTGGAGGATGGGTAAGTATTGAATAGTTGTCCTTGTCATCACAATGACATAATGTAGATAATTTTTTTTAAAAAGTATGGAAGATTAAATTCTAGGATGATGATGATGATCATCATCATCATTATTTTGGTACTGGGGATTGAACCCAGAGGCATTCTACCTCCATGCTACACCCCCAGCCTGATTTTATTTCTTATTTGGAAACCGGGTCTCACTAAGTCGCGGAGGGCCTCACTAAGTAGCTGAGGCTGGTCGCGAACCCGGATCCTCCTGTCTCAGCCTCCCAAGTACTGGGATTACAAGCGTGCGCCACCACGCCTGGCTAAATAATGAATTTTGATAAATATTTGCCATGTGCCAAATACTGTTCTTATCATCTTGCAAACACTGATTCATTTATTACTCATAATGAGCCTATGCGACAGATACATCATCCTCCTGTAACAGGAAATGAAACCGAGGTGCATTAGAGTCAGAAAATACATCCCCAGTCACACATGGTATTAAAGGCAGAGCGGGAGTTCAACTCAGGCAGGAGGGCTGGGGGTGTAGCTCAGAGGTAGAAAGCCCCTGGATTCAATTCCTAATACCACAGAAAAAGAAAGGAAGGAAGGAAGGAAGGAAGCAAGGCAGGCAGGCAGGCAGGCAGGAAGGAAGGAAGAGAGAGAGAGAGAGAGAGAGAGAAAGAGAAAGAAAGAAAAAAGAAAGAAAGGAAGGAAGGAAGGAAGGAAGAGAGAGAGAGAGAGAGAGAAACAAAGAAAAAAGAAAGGAAAGAAGGAAGGAAGGAAGGAAGAAGGGTGGGAGGGAGGGAGGGGGAGAGAGAGAGAGAGAGAGAGAGAGAGAGAGAGAGAGAAAGAAAAAAGAAAGAAAGAAAGAAAGAAAGAAAGAAAGGATTCTATAATGTCCTTGCTGGGCGTGGTGGTGCACACCTGTAATCCCAGTACTTGGGAAGCTGAGACAGGAGGATCACATGTTCGCGGCCAACTTCAGTTACTTAATGATGCCCTCGGCAACTTAGTGAGACCCTGTTTCAAAATAAAGAATAAAAAATAGGACTGGGGGTATAGATTGGAGGTAGAATGCCCCTGGGTTCAATCCCCAGTACCATAAATAAATAAATAAATAAATAAATAAATAAATAATAAAAATAAAACCACCCAGATGTAGACTGCCCCTGGGTTCAATCTCCAGTACCTAACTAAATACATAAATAGATAATAGATAAAATGTCCTTGATTCTCCCTGCACTGCTGTGGTGTAGGCACTGCTACCCCGTGTGCTCTACGAGGCCGCTGAAATCACAGGTCTCTTCCGTGCCAGGCACAGCTGACTCCACACTCAGCGATTTCCCCATTTCTTGGTGGTGTTTTTCCCACCAGTCATTACATTTACCAAGAAAAATATCAACTTTCTGTAGCCATGATGATCTTCACGTGCAGTCTGAGCCGTGTTGGCAAAATTTCAACCTGCTGGTTGTTGGTAAGAAAAGCAGCCACTGTCCTGTGTCTCCAGGGGTTCGTCTTTTTCTAAATTCTTCTTACGGACCACTAGAGGGCAGAGTCGAGTCACCACTGTCTTCTCAGAGACAACCAAGAGCCACAAGCTGCCGCCAAACATTTCCCTTGACCATAAAAATGTAATGCTCTTACCTCCTTGCTGGGGAAGTGATTCGATTTGAAGGTCAGGAAAAATGTTAGCTCGCCGCATCCTCTGTTACTCATGTTCTTATTTCTGTAGAAATGAAGGGAATGATGATTCAGGGTCCCAGTTTCCTTTCCCTTTTCTGTTTAGGGCCAGGACACACAGGACTTAGGCCTGGGGACAGATGAGCTCTTTTGGCTTGGCGCTCATGGGCTTGGTGCGGAAAGGACTGAGACCACGTGCTGCGACAGTTGCGGCCTCTGCTCCAGCATTCACACATGCAATCTGGAACCGGGCGTGGTGGCACATGCTTGTAATCCCAGTACTTGGGAGGCTGAGACAGGAGGATCGCAAGTTCAAGGACAGCCTCAGCAACATAGTGAGACTCTCATCAACTTAGCAAGACCCTGTTTCAAAATAAGAATAAAATAGGGCTGGGGGTGTAGCTCGGAGGTAGAATGCCTCTGAGTTCAATCCCCAGAACCGCACACGTGTGCACGCACACACACACTTACACACACACAAATACAAGTTCTACAGGAGAACCATGGATCTGTCATCCATGGTCTGGCTTGCTGAGCATGCTCAAGTGACCGGTAAGTCCCTGATGAGCCCAACAGGATGATGCAAGTGTCCATTTCTGTGTCATTGTCGGCCTGACAAACCCTGATTATTACTAAAAACTACAGGGAAGCTGGGTGTGGTGGTGCACGCCTGTAATCCCAGTACTCCGGAGGCCGAGACAGGTTTGAGGCCAGCCTCAGCAACTTAGCAAGACCCTGTTTCAAAATAAAAAATAAAATAGGGCTAAAGGTGTAGATTGGAGGTAGAATGCCCCTGGGTTCAATCCCTAGTACCAAGGGGTGGGTGGGGGGTAATAAAACAACTACAGGGAGCCAGCAGAGGGGACAGGGTGAAGAAGGAGGTGACCCCAGGTACCGGAGCTGCCTTTCGGACCATGCTGGAAGATTGGAGCTTCTGGTTCCTGTAACCCATTTAAGTGGCTTCTAGCTGGATCACAAGGTGTCTAAGCACAGTTAGGGTGAAGTAAAAGACATTATTCTCTTCTCCAGAACTGGAAGTAGAGACAGTTTAAGAAAAGCAGAATTAAAAGGAAAATAAAAACTTGGGGACGGAATGTCTGTATGCCTGGGTGGAAAGGAAGGGGCCCCCTTTGTTGGACTCCATTTCCATGCAAAACCCCATTTACAGCCTACACGGGCTGTCGACCCAGACACGCCTCTGTCATTTGAATGTGTGTGGCATTCTTTGGATTCTATTAGAATAGAATCCAAGTCATTGTTATTGTTGTCCCCCTCCTCCTCCTCCTCTTCCTCCTCCTCCTCCTCCTCCTCCTCCTCCCCCCCTCCTCCTCCTCTTCCTCCTCTTCTTCTTCTACTTCAAACCCAAGGGTGCTCGACCACTGATCTCTACCCCCAGCCCTTTTTATTTTTTTATTTCGAGATAGGGTCTTGCTAAGGTGCCCAGGAGATCCTCCTGTCTCAGCCTCCTGAGCAGCTGGGGTTACAGGTGTGCGCCACTGCACCTGGCTGCTCCTCTCTTCTCACAGCTCAGTTCTTCATGCCCCACGTCCTGTCCCACACCCTCATCTGTTTTACTATAAAAGTTATTGGTGGAAACAAGTTACTCAGAACGAATTTCATGTAAAGCAAAGAGGGTGTCTACACGCCGGAAGCTGGGGATTTGTGTTGATCTGTAAAAGCCATTAAAGCTGCTCATTGGCTCTTTGGTATTTGGGGTTCTTAGGAACCAGGAGGGACTTTGAGTTTTGCCTCTTTATGGTGTATCTTCTCTAAGGTTTTCTGCCAAGGAAAGAGAAAAGCTGTGTTTCTGGGTACCATTTATTTCACAGAGAGTACACATAATGGAGACCTTCAAAGGGTGAAGTAAATAGGTCCTGAGTTTTAGGACTCACACTGCACACTAGTTGTGCAATATAAGAACAGATACTTATCCTCTGTAAGCCTCAGTTTCCCCATCTGTAAAGCCAGAATGTTGACACAACCTAACCCACAGGTAGGGGAGGGTTGAGCGAGGGTGCACTGGTGAAGTGTGATATTCTGCCTGGCACATTGCACACGCAGGAGAGGTGAGCTACTCTCTTATTGCCTGCGAATTCCACCAAGGGGAGTCACGTTGATAGTCACTGCCCGGTGTCTCAGCCAGCACTCTCACTGCTGTAATCCAAAACACCTGACCACCACAATTGAGAGGAAGAAAGATTGATTTCTTCATAGTTCTGGAGATTTCAGGGGTTCCGTTCATGTCAGGCCGGGAGACGCTGGCAAAGCTCAGGGCACAGTATGGCGAGCTGAGGGAGGGTGCGCCCAAAGGCTCTACCCTCACATCATGGAGGCTGGAGGCAAGGGAGAGCAAGCAAGGGGATTCAAGGATACAAGCAGGATCCCCAAGGCCATTCCCCCAGGGATGCCTCCTCCAGCCACACCCCACCTGCCTAGGTTACCACCCAGTAAATCCATTACAGTGGGCTTATCCACTGATGAGATTACAACCCTTATGTGTTTTTGTTGTTGTTGTTTTGGTTTTTGGTGCTGAGGATTGAACCCAGGGGCATTCTACCTCTGAGCTACACCCCCAGCACTATTTTATTTTTTATTTGCTATTTATTGATTTACTTATTTGTTTATTTTCGCAGTACTGGGTATTGAACCCAGGGGTATTCTACCTCCAAGCTACACCTCCAGCCCTATTTTATTCTTTATTTTGAAGCAGGGTCTCACTAAGTTGCAGAGGGCCTCACTAAGTAGCTGAGGCTGGCTCGAACCTGCAATCCTCCTGTCTTAGCCTCCCAAGTACTAGGATTACAAACATGCTCCACCATGCCCGGCTTTATTTTTTATTTGGAAACAGGGCCTCGCTAAGTTGATGCAAGCCTTGCTAAGTTGCTGAGGCTGACTTCAAACCGGCGATCCTCCTATCTCAGCCTCCCAAGTCCTGAGATTACAGGCGTGCACCACCACACTCGGCTTGTAAGATCTAATTTTATCAACTCTGAACATCAGTCTGTGAGCTCTTTCGGGGGACATTCTATAGCTGACCACAGCACCATGGCAGCAGCTACTGAAACGCCTCTCCCTGCGGTGACTTCTAGAGCCCGTGTGTTTCCCCCTTGTGGCTTATTTTCTCTAATACTTTTATTAAAAAAAAAGTATTCCGTGGGTGAAGGTTTTCACTCTTCCGTCTGGTAGACATTTCCTTACATAACTTTTCACCCTGCTCAACCAGACGAGCTGGCAGAAATGGAAGAAAAACACTCCTCTCCATGGGCCTTAGCTCACTCTGTCCTTTCCACAGTTCCCGGCATGAAAGTGATGACGAAACCGAGGTCAGAGAGTTGGAACCGCCCGCGGGGGACAGCCAGGGCTGCGTCATCTCTCATTACTATGAAAGTCCTCACCCGCCCGGATCCCGCGCCTTCCAATCCTCTGCGGTTCATTTCAGGGCCTGTGCCTGGGGGAACTCATGCATTTGCTCTGACATGTGCTCATGATGCAGCAGAAATTTGTTTTGTTGATTTCACTTTTTGCCTGTGTGTGTGTGTGTGTGTGTGTGTGTGTGTGTGTGTGTGTGGTCCTGGGGATGGAACCCAGGGGCATTCTACCTCGGAGCTACACCCCCAGCCCTTTTTATTTTTATTTTGAAACAGGGTCTCTCTAAGTTGCTGAGGGTCTCGCTAAATTGCTGAGGCTGGCCTCGAACCTGCAATCCTCCTGTCTTAGCCTCCTAACTACTGGGATTACAGGCGTGCGCCACCATGCTGGCTTTGCTGTTTTCACGTGAGAGCTAGTTAGCCACTCAGGTCCCTGTTTGGACCCTCCTTCCTCCTCAACATGGATTTCTTTCTCAGAGTTCCTTTCAGCTGGGACAGGGTGAGAAAACAAGACAATTTTATCACTGTGGTCCAGCTATTAGAATTGGCCTTTCCAAATAGTTTATTTTGGGGGGGTACTACTGGGGATTGAACCCAGGGACATTCTACCTCCGAGCTCCACCCCCAGCCCTATTTTTTATTCTTTATTTTGAAACAGGGTCTCACTAAGTTGTAGAGGGCCTCACTAAGTAGCTGAGGCTGGCCGCGAACCTGCGATCCTCCCCAAGCACTGGGATTACAGGTGTGCACTCACCACTCTCCGCTTCACCTTTCACTTTCTAACAAAGCTCTTCCTCTTGCTAATACCTGATGATGTATCCTTAAATTCTTTTCTGTGACTCGCAGAAGGTGTGGGTAGAGGTCTCCTCTGCCTCTAGAGAGACTTCCTCGAATCCCCTTATGGGGACAGTCCCACCTGAATCTTTTATGAACTAAGAGTGGGAGAAACACTCTGAGTTCTCCCATTTGGAGAGTCTGCACAAAGGAAACCGGGTTGCTCCCGCCACAAAACAGGAACGGATTGTGCAGAGACGAAACGACAGGTGTGCCCTGTCATCTCTTCCAATAGCAAGCTGCTGGCAATGGGTCGTATTAACTCCTTTCCTGTGCGTCCTAATTCTTTCATACAAATACCAGAGGTTTCTGAACACATGACCCACCCTCAGAATTAGACTCTAAATCTCAGCCAGTAAGAGTCCGTTCTACCTTATATTGATAGGAAAGAGGTTGGATGATTGATTCAAGCCCGGTTGGGTGGGTTAAGAACTAGCAAATCTTCACTCAGTGAACGGAAAGGTGAAATTTAAGACTGGAAACGCCATCTCTTAGGACCAACCTAAGATGTCTCCCTAGGAGCGCATTCAATAGAAAATGGGAATTTAAGTGTATTTTGGATAGTTTTGTTTGCAGGGGTGAAAGTACCCAAGGTCACGGCCCTCCCCATGCAAGGAACAATGTCTTTGTTCTGTTATTTCTTAATAGACCAACGTGCAGGATGAAGGTAGAGGAGCCAATGACTGAACTGTGCTTGCATATTGGGACTTGGCAAACGTGTTCGGCAATGGGCCCTGTTCTCTTTCGTTCTCAGTGTTTGGCATTGAAAATCGCCTGAAGCTACACTCGCCATCTGCATCCGTGGGGGCTTGGAAACTAGGCAAGTGGACTAGTCTGTTGTTTTAAACTGCAAGGTAATTTGTTCCCTGAGACATTACACTTAAGACTTTTGTTGAAGTAATAGTTATCTTACAGATTCAAAGCAACTTCAGGGTGGAATGGAACGTTATGTTCATTTTGCATTTGCTTTTATTTATTTATTTATTTTTAACCTGGGAATGAACCCAGGGGCATTCTACCTCTGAGCTACACCCCAGTCCTATTTTATTTTTTACTGAGAACAGTGTCTCACTAAGTTGCTGAGAGCCTTGCTATGTTGCTGAGGCTGGCTTCAAACCTGCGATCCTCCTGCCCCAGCCTCCCAAGTACTAAGATTACAGGTCATGTGTCACAACACCTGACTTAATCTTTACTTTTTTTTTTTTTTTTGCGGTACTGGAGATGGAACCCAGGGGCATTCTACCTCCGAGCTACACCTCCAGCCCTATTTTATTGTTTATTTTGAAACAGGGTCTCACTAAGTTGCAGAGGGCCTCACTAAGTAGCTGAGGCTGGCTGCGAACCTGGATCCTCCTGTCTCAGCCTCCCAAGTACTGGGATTACAAGCGTGCACCACCACACCCAGCTTAATCTTTACTTTTAATGTAACATCATTTAAAAAGTCTTTATCAGCTGGGCATAGTGGTGCACACTTGTAATCCCAGTACTTGGGAGGCTGAGACATCAGGATCGGAGGTTTGTGGCCAGCCTCAGCAACTTGGCTAGGCCCTGTGTAACTCAGTGAGACCTTGTTTCAAAATAAAGAATAAAATATGGCTGGGGTGTAGCTCAGAGTTGGAATGCCTCTGGGTTAGTGTACACACACACACACACACACACACACACACACACAGTCTTTATCATGAAGATCAGACAGCGACAGATATAATGCTCTGTACAAGCAAATGTAGAAGAGTGATTTTAATCATTTTAATCATTTTAGTCATTTTAATCTAAGGCCCCAGGCTGTGATTTTTTTTTTTTTTTTTTTTTTTTTTTGCGGTACCAGGGATTGAACCCAGGGGCATTCTTCTACCTCCGGGCTACACCCC
>PVJS01005717.1:0-50186 GCA_004027185.1 Glis glis | reverse complement strand
AAGTACTGGGATGACAAGTGTGCGCCACCACGCCTGGCTTCCCAGGCTGTGATTTAAATATGTTTTGTCCCCACTGAAATTCATGCTGACATTTTATTCCCAATGGAGCAATACTGGGGAGTGGGGTCTTTAAGAGGTGATTAAGTCGTGGGGGCTCCCCCACTTGAGTGGACTGAGAGTCTCGCGGGAGTTCTCTTTCTCCTGGGAATGCATTAGTGGCCGAGAGACTGGGCTGTTATAAAGTGGTTCAGCATCCTCAGCTTCTCTTCCTTCCCTTCCCTAAGCACCCACTTCCCCCTCTTGCCTGTTTTCCTCCGGGTCCTGTCATCTGCCAAACTGAAGCAGCAGGAGGCCCGCGCCGGACACAGCCACCCCACTTAAACCTCCCTGCCTCTCAACCTTTTCTTTTTCTTTTTTTTTTTTTTTGCGGTACCGGGGATTGAACCCAGGGGTGTTCTACCTCCGCGCTATACCCCCGGCCCTATTTTTTTTTTATACTTTATTTTGAAACCGGGTCTCACGAGGTTACGGAGGGCCTCACTAAGTAGTGAGAGAGAGAGAGAGAGAGAGAGAGAGAGCGAGCTGAGGCTGGCCGCAAACCCGGATCCTCCGGTCTCTGCCTCCCAAAGTACTGGGATTACAAGCGTGTGCCACCATGCCTGGCTCAACCTTTTCTTTATAAACTACTCAATCTCGGATATTCAGTTATAGCATCAGAAAACAGACTAAGACGTCATACCTATATAAAACCAGCACATTTTAATTTCCTGAAAGAACCTGAGGGTTTTTTTTTTTTTCGCACCAGGGATCAAACCCACGGATGTTCTACCTGAGCTACACCCCCAGCCCTTTTTATTTTTCATTTGGAAACAAGGTCTTGCTAAGCTGCTGAGTCTGGCCTTCAACCTGCGATCTTCCTTTACTTACCCTCCCAAGTACTGGGATTACAGGTGTGCACCACCACACCCAGCAACCTGAAATTTTTTTTAATTTTAATTTTAATTTTTTGTGGTACTGGGGATAGAACCCAGGGGCATTCTACCTCTGAGCTACACTCCCAGCCCTATTTTTTTTATTCTTTATTTTTTTAATTAATTAATTAATTTTTTTTTGCATTACCAGGGATTGAACCCAGGGGCGTTCTACCTCTGGACTACACCCCCGGCCCTATTTTTTATACTTTATTTTGAAACCGTGTCTCACGAAATTGCGGAGGGCCTCACTAAGTATCTGAGGCTGGCTGCGAACCCGGATCCTCTGGTCTCAGCCTCCCAAGTACTGGGATTACAAGTGTGCGCCACCACGCCCGGCCTTATTTTTTATTTTGAAACAGGGTTTCACTAAGTTGCAGAGGGCCTCACTAAGTAGCTGAGGCTGGCCGCGAACCCAGATCCTCCTGTCTCAGCCTCCCATGTACTGGTATAACAAGCACGCGCCACCACGCCCAGCTGCAACCTGAAGTTTTAATAAGCTATTTTTAAAATATAAAGTTAATAAGCTATATATACATTTTCCTTTAAAACATATTAGCCATTATAGATAAAACTACAATTTCCCTCCTATCTCCCCCACCCCTAACTCCCAATCCTGATGTTTTATACCATCTTCCCTTTGTGAACTATTATTTTAATCCACATCTTTTGCCACACATGAACACACACACACACACACACACACACACACACACACCCATATCCACAGAAACTTTAGAACATCATTCAATGTATATCTACCTAATTGACTATACTAACATATCTATCCACAACTTGCTTTTTAAAATTCAACAGCATGTCTTATAAGATCTACTGAGATTTTTACATATAACTCTATAGTCAGTGCCCAATTTACGGACATACGGTTGTTTCCCTCCCCCATTGTTCTTGGATATGCGTGTGTGTGTGTGTGTGTGTGTGTGTGTGTGTGTGTTAATGATTCTGCAGGTAGATACTGAAAAACCGAACTGCTAAGTCATAGGGAGTGGTTCTTTTTAGTTTTAAAGACACAACTGACCTTTCATAAAAAGTAACTATACTAATTTATATTACCACCAGAATTCCAAATCTCTGGATAGTAATAATATTTTACTTTTTTTTGCCAATGAAAAACATATCATCCAATATGAAAGGCCACCTAATTTGTTTTAATTTGAGTTTCCTGAGTTGTTAGTGAGATGAGATAAAACCACCCTAAGGCAAAACCATCACCCCAAGATATTCAGTGGCTCTCTGTGGGGCCCATAGTGGCCAAGCTGGCAAAATAATTTTCTTGTAATAGATGTGATTTCTCATTCACCTAAGAGAAACCCACTCCAGGCACTAAGATATACTCCCTTTAGTATTGCAGATGTGCAAGAAAGCAATATTTGATAATAAATAACCTTTGCAAAGAATAAAATTCTGTAACGAAGCAATCTGGAAACCCACAGGCAAGACTATTATTGATTAATGTTTGTTTTGGTCTATTTCTATTTGTAAGAAAACAATGGTTTCTTTATAGGACTGTTGGAAGGCTGTATTTGAAGATCTGGGTGGCTGCCACTGGTAAGTCATTTTTGTCGCTCGAGGGACAATATGTCCCATTATTCTGAAGGATTTCCAGGAAATAGCAATATTGAATCTGCAGAGTCTTCTGTGAAATAAATTGAGCTCCTTGGAAGGAAACACTGGGAAATAGCAAGCTTGCTGGGCACAGTAGTGTACACTGTAATTCCAGGACTTGGGAGGCTGAGACAGGAGGATTACAAGTTTGAGGCCAATCTCAGAAATTTAGTGGGATCCTATTTCAAAAACAAAAAACAAAAAACAATTAAAAAGGAGGTGGAGCCAGGCGTGGTGGTGCACACTTGTAATCCTAGTACTTGGGAGACTGAGACAGGAGGATCACAGGTTCAAGGACAGCCTCAGCAACTTAGTGAGACTCTCATCAACCTAGCGAGACCCTGTTTCAAAATTTAAAAAATAAAATAAAATAGGGCTGAGGATGTAGCTTGGAGGTAGAATGCCCCTGGATTCAGTTGCCAGTACCACACACACTCACACACACACACACACACACACACACACACACACACAGGGTTGGGGGGCTGGAGCTGGGCTTGGTGGTGCACACCTGTAATCCCACTACTTGGGAAGCTGAGAGGGAGGATTGCAGGTTCAAGGCCATCCTTAACAACTTAGTGAGACCCTGTTCCAAATAAAAAATAAAATAGGGCTGGGGGTTTAGCTCAGAGTAGAATGCCCCTGGGTTCCATCCCCAGTACCACAAACAAAACAAAACAAAACAAATTTAAAAAGGGGCTGGGGCACAATTCACAATAGCCAAATTATGGAACCAACCCAGGAGTCTGTTAACAGATGAATGGATGAAGAAAATGTGCTAAATATACACAATGGGATTGTACTTAGCTGTAAAGAAAAACAGAATTATGTTATTTTCAGGAGAATGGATGGAACTAGAGAATATTGTGCTAAGTGAGGTCAGCGAGTCTCAGAAAGTCAAGGACCACGTGTTTTCTCTCATATGTGGAAGCTAGAGAGAAAATAGGAAACATAAGAGACTTCTTTCTTTCCTTCCTTCCTTCCTTCCTTCCTTCCTTCCTTCCTTCCTTTCTTTCTTTCTTTCTTTCTTTCTTTCTTTCTTTCTTTTTCTTTCTCCTTCCTTCCTTCCTTCCTTCCTTCCTTCCTTCCTTCCTTCTTTCTTTCTTTCTTTCTTTCTTTCTTTCTTTCTTTCTTTCATGGTACCGGGGATTGAACCCGGGGCATTCTACCTCTGAGCTACATCTCCAGCCCAATTTTTAATTTTTATTTAGAAACAAGGGCTGTGTGCACGTAGTGTATGTTTGTATCATATTTAATCTTACTGTGATGTTTTATTGCAATGCACTAATAAAAGTATTTAGGGGGGGCCTGGAGGGTATATCTCAGAGGTAGATGCCTCTGGGTTCAATCCCCAGTACCACCAAAAATAAAATAAAATAAAGAAAGAAAATATCAAGCTTTTCCAAAATGGTGTAAATCAAACATTTACCTTTTTTTGTGTGTGTGTGGTACTGGGGAGTGAAACCAGGGGTGTTCTACCTCCATGCTACACCCCTGGCCCTATTTTTTATTCTTTATTTTGAAACAGGGTCTCACTAAGTTGCAGAGGGCCTCACTAAGTAGCTGAGGCTGGCCGCGAACCCGGATCCTCTGGTCTCAGCCTCCCAAGTACTGGGATTACAAGTGTGAGCCACCACGCCTGGCTTTTATTCTTTATTTTGAAACAGGGTTTCACTAAGTTGCGGAGGGCCTCACTAAGTAGCTGAGGCTGGCTGCGAACTTGCGATCCTCCCATCTCAGCCTCCCAAGTACTGGGATTACAAGTGTGCGCCACCACAGCTGGCAACATCTACCTTTTTAAACTTTTCACAGTCCTGTTCTCACCAGACCATTTTCAAAAGCAGTTATTTGAAGGTCATCAAGAGTCTGTAATGGTCGAATCAATGGCTGCCTTCTTTCTCTCCTCTCTATTTCTCTCTCTCTCTCTCTCTCTCTTTTTTTTTTTTTTGTCCTGTGGCCCTAGGGATTGAACACAGTAGCATTCTACCCCCCAATTACACCTTCAGCTATATTTTATTTTATTTATATTTAATATACTTCAATTGGTGCATTGTAACTATACATTATAATGAGGGTCAGAGTGATAGAAACATACACACACAGCGCCTGGTGAGTTTCCCTCCAGATCCCATCCCGCTTCCTCCATACATATTATTGAGATTGGAATTGATAGCTCCATCTATGTACATAGGATTATTTGAACTGTTTCCTTCATCAGGTCTCCCTTTCTCCCTCCCCAACTCCCTCCCCCAATCCCCTTCCTCTATTCTACTGGTGTTTCTCCTTGTTTATCTGAAGTCCCTTTTGTTTCCCAATTTTCTCTAGCTTCCACATATGAGAGAAAACATATGACCCTTCATTTTTTTTATTTTGAAACAGGGTCTCACTAAGTTGTTGAGGCTGGTCTTGAACCTTCGACCCTCTTGTCTCAGACTCCCAAGTACTGGGATTACAGGCGTGTGCCACCGCGCCCAGCTCTTTGGCTGCCTTTTCTTGACTCCTTTCTATCATCTGCCTTTGTTGACCATGTGCCTCTTTGGAACTGTCTCCTCTGCTGTTTGCTGTGATACTCTACCAGGAAGAGCACTGCTCAGGACATCAGGAATCTAGTTTCTAGTCCAAGTAATGTACCCTTTCTAAAATTCCATTTCTTTATCTGTACCAAGGAAAATATGAACTGGATAATTTCTCATAATCCTCATGGCTCTAAAATTCAATGGTATGGGCCAAGTTTCTCTCTCCTTGCTATCTTTTTCTCTGAGTTATTTTTATGTAGAGTCTGTTCTTTCCACTCGGCGTGTTTTTGTTTCTGTGCTTTCAAATCTCTGGTTTTGATAGCTCTTCCAAATGCTAGTGTCACACTTCCAGCTGCCTGCTGACTCCCTTTGTCCCCATAGCATAAAATCACAGCCTCTTAGCTTGTCAGGAAGGACACTACACTTGGGTCCTATTCCCCTCTGTCTCTACTTTCCTCCATTCCTTTCATAAGCCCTCCCCTCCAAGCTACACGGTCTTCTTTCCCTCCCGGAATGCAATGTCTACTCTCTTGGCCAGGTAGTTTTTCTTGCATGATGCATAATATCCTGCTTATCTCTGTCTCCAAAATCCTTCTGTTCAGCCTTAATCCTCCCTCACCTAGGAGTCTTCTATGATCCTACAGAAAGATCTTCTGTCTTGTCATTGCTCCTACATTTAAACAACTTAAGCATATTTAATTTTCACATTTCAATGTATTTGGACTTTGCATCCATGTTACAACCACAATTGGACACATAATAGTCACAATATAGTTGCACTTTCCTGAGTCTGTGCATCAACATTTGCAGATAAGGTTTGAGCAGCATGGAAAAAAAGTCCTGAAAACATTCGTGTAATACTCTTTTCCAAAACTGCTGCAACACCATTGCTTTTGATCACACAGAGGACAATACTGTGTGAGAAACATGTGAACCTTGAAAAATCTGAAAGCGATTCAAAAGAGTCACACTCTAACAAGGAAAAAAAATTAGGAATTCCTTCATGTTATGGTTAGATATAGAATGTCCCCTAAAGAGCTCTGTATTATGTTCAGAGTTGATATAATTAAGTAATGCAGGTTCTAATCTCAACAGTGGATAAATCCATTGTGATAGATTTACTTGGTGGTGATCTAGGCAGGTGGGGTGTAGCTGGAGGAGGTGGTTACCTGGGGGGTGTGTCCTTAGGGACTGTGCTTTTGTTTTTGAATTCCCTTGCTTGTTTGCTCTCTCTTGTTTCCAGCATCCATGATGTAAGAGCAGAGCTCTTGCTCTCTCCCTCTCTCTGCTTCCTGCTGTCATGCCCTGAGCTCCACAGACCTGGCCCAACATGGATTGAACCCTGAAATCTCCAGAAAACTGTAAGCAAATAAATCTTCCTTCCTCTAAGTTGTGTGGTCAGGCTTATTGGGTCACAGAAGTGAGAATGTTGACTGAGACACTTAACTAATTTATTTCACTTTAATTTTTTTATGTAATATCATATGTTACACAAGAGAGACACATGATAAAAATACCTCTGTATAAATGAATAATTTCTATCAGAGATCATTTCAGTAAGTATAAAATGACCATTCTAAATGAAAAGGAAACATCATGCCATATGCTGTTACTTAAAATTAATGGTGTTCTTGATTTGGTGAAATGTGGTATATCAACAAGATGATATTTTATCACTATGTTATGATTACTAATATACATTTTACCTTAACAACTAGGTTAGAAAATCATCAAAAGCCCATCTGTGGGTTGGCCAAAGCTCTCTTCTATGCCCAATAGGTAGTTTAAAAGATTATTTAAATTACACATATGTATTTAAGTCTTTAAATAGAAATACATTTAACATGGTTCAAAATTCAAATGTATAAAAATTATTGAGGCCGGGCGTGGTGGCGCACGCTTGTAATCCCAGTACTTGGGAGGCTGAGACCGGAGGATCCGGGTTCGTGGCCAGCTTCAGCTACTTTGTGAGACCCTCCGCAACTTTGTGAGACCTGGTTTTAAAATAAAGGATAAAAAATAGAGCCGGGGGAGTAGCCTGGAGGTAGAACACCCCTGGGTTCAATCCCCGGTACCGCAAAAAAAAAAATATTACAGAGAAAACTGTTTTACCATGATGGCCATGTGTTAGTTGGCTTTCTGTTACTATAATAAATACCTGAAATAAGTAAACTTAACAAGAAAAAAGGTTTCCTTTGGCTCACAGTGTTGGAGGTTTCAGTCCACCATTGGTTGGCTCCATTGATTTTGGGTCTATGGCAAGGCAGTACTTCATGGTGGGAGAACATGGTAGAGGAAACTGTTCACCTCATGACCAGGGAGGAAAGAGAGGAAGAGGAAGGGGTGGGGCCCTAATATCACATGAAGGACACACCCCCAATAACCTAACTTCCTCCCAGTAGGCCCCACCTCTTAAAGGTTCCACCATTGCCCAGTAGAGCCACATGCAGGGGACCAAGCATTTTACACATGGCACTCTGGGGGGCATTTAAGATCCAAACTGTCAAAATCCATCTTCCCAATTCCCTCCCTACCCTGAAATAAGAAAATGGCTGTCATTAATTTCTAATTCCCAGAAATTTTTATTGCATGTACATAAAATAAAATACACATTTTTCCCTCTTTTTCTCTATTAATGGTAGCTATGCTTTTTGAGATGTAATACTGTCTTAAAAATCTCTCTGAATCAGTTTATTGAGAGCATTCTCACCCTCTTTTTAAAATAACTACGTTGTATTTCTTTTTATAGATCTATTTGATCAGTTTCTCCCAGATGAATGTTTGAGTTGTTAGCTATTATTAAATAAAACTTTTGAGACCAGCGAGTCTCTGAAATAAGGAGTTTATTAAGCTTTTCCAGCTGCTAGCCAAAAATAAAAGGACTGGTCCTGGGACAAATTTTCTAAGCTATCATCAGCATGGCTAGTGAGCAGTTGGAAAAAAAATGTCCACAGAGCTAAGGAGCCAGGAACGATTTGAGGAGAATTGTTTACATTGAACCTATATAGACTCTAGATAAGACAGACTGGAAAACAGAATGGGTGAAGTCCAGGGAAGGAGGACAGTCCATAAAGAGAAGATTTTGCTGCTTCTTGGTTGGTTCTAAAAGTCCAATGCAGATGGGCATGGTGGCAGATACTTGTAATCCCAGTACTTGGGAGGCTGAGACAGAAGGATCACAGGTTCGAGGCCAACCTCGGCAACTTAGTGAGACCCTCTGCAACTTAGTGAGACCCTGTTTCCAAATAAAAAAATAAAACAGGGCTGGGGAGTAGCTTGGAGGTAGAATGCCCCTGGGTTCAATCCCTAGTACCAAAAATAAATAAATAAATAAAAATAAATAAATAAATAAATATCACTCATGAGGAATCTCCAAAAAAAAAAAAACAACTTGTGGCAAAAAAATCAACAAGTCTTAACCAGCCTTGGAGAGATGCAGGGTGAGTCACAGGTTCTTTGTTAGAGAAATGTGGTAGGTCAGGTCCCCTGGGAGGGGAGGCAGAGGGGGACTCTCCTGCAACTGAGTATATAAGGGAGCTGTGTCAGGGGAGAGGAGCCGAGGAGCAGGCCGTGGAGGGGGAGGCTGGGCACCGATTCCTCTTTCCACGTTGGATAGAGTTGACCAGGGAAACCATCTGATCCCGGGCTTTTATTAGTGAGAAGTTTTTATATGACTAAGTCAAGCTCATTAATTGTTAGAGATCGGTTTCATTTTTCCATTTCTTCTTGAGGCAGTTTCTGTAGGAATTTGTCTAATTCATGTACATCATCCGGTTTGTTGGCACAGGATTCCCTTATAATTCTTTTTATTTCTGTAAGGTTGGTGGTGATGTCTCCTTCTTCCTTCCTGAGCTTAATAATTTGAGTTTTCTTTCGGTTAGTCTAGGAGAAAATTTGTCAAATTTGTTGACCATCTCAAAGAACAAACCTCTGGTTTTCTATTCCCTGCTTCTCTTATTTCTCCTTTAATCATTATTATTTCCTTCTTTACTCTTCTTTTTCTAGTTTCTTTTTTCTTCCATTCTTTTTTATTTTTGTGGCATTGGGGACTGAGCTACACCTCCAACCTTTATTATTTCTTGTTTACTTGAAACAGGATTTCACTAGGTTGCTGAGAGTCTTGCTGCATTGCTGAGGCTGTCCTTGAACCTGCGATCCTCCTGTCTCAGCCTCCCAAGTTCTAGGATTACAGGAGTGTGCCACCACGTCCGACTTCTAATTTCTTAAGGTGAATGCTTAGGTTATTGATTTGAGATCTTTTTTGTTAACATAGGTATTCATAGTTATAAGTTTCTATTGGAGAGCTGCTTTACTTACATCTCATATATTTTGTTTTGTTTTTGTGGTACTAGGTATTAAACCCAGGGGTGCTCAACCACTAAGCTACATTCCTGGCCCTTTACATATCTTTTAATTTTTTTGGTACTGGGGACTGAACCCAGGGGCATTCTACCTCCAAGCTACCCCCAGCTCTTTTTATTTTTGTTTTGAAATGGGATCTTGCTAGGTTGCTGGGGGACTTGCTAAGTTGTTGAGGCTGGTCTTGAACCTGCAATCCTCCTGTTTCAGCCTCCCAAATACTGGAAATACATGTGTGAGCCACCATGCCCAGCTAAATTAAGGATCTTCACATGAGAAGATGATCCTGGATTACCCAGATGGGCTCAATATAACCACAGGGTTCCTTATCAGAGGGAAGCAGGTGCTGCAAAGACAGATAAGGAGATGTGATTGGGGAAGCAGAGTGGGGGATGGGATGGGGGGCCGGGAGGGGCCCGTTGAGGACTGAAGGAGCCGCAGAGCAAGGAATGCAGGTGGTCTCCAGAGGATGGGAGAGGTGAGGAGAGGGGCTGTCCCTGTCCCCCAGCCTCTGGGAGGAGTGACACAATGCAACGCTGACCCTCTGATTTTAGATGTGCTAGATTTATCTCAGACTTCTGACCTCTAGAACTAGAAGATAATAAAGTCGCATTGCTTTTTTTTTTTTTTTTTTTTGGTGGAACTGGGGATGGAACCCAGGGGCATTCTACCTCCGAGCTATACCCCCAGCCTTATTTTTTATTCTTTATTTTGAAACAGGGTCTCACTAAGTTGCAGAGGGCTTCACTAAGTAGCTAAGGCTGGCTGCGAACCCAGATCCTCCAGCCTCCCAAGTACTGGGTTTACGAGCGTGCGCCACCACGCCCAGCTTATTTCTGATTTTATTCTCAGACAATGTGTGTGTGTGTGTGTGTGTGTGTGTGTGTGTGTGTGTTGCTGGGGAATGAACCCAGGGGCATTGTACCACTCAGCTACACCCCCAGTAGCACCCCCCTACACACACACACTTTAAATTTTGAGACGGGGTCTCTCTAACTTGCTGAGGCTAGCCTTAACCTTGAGATCGTCCTTCCTCTCAGCCTCTTGAGTAGCTGGGATTGCAGGCATGTGCCACCACACCCGGCAGAATGACCTTTTATTAATTTTCAATATGACTTAAGGTTAAGGTTGAAGAAAACAGAGGGACATGGAAGAGTTAGACATCTGGCTGAGGGAATTTTATATTGAGTAGCAATTATCCCTGTATGCCTCAAAAGTTTACTATGAATGAACCATGTATCAGTGTCATTATTTAATAATAATGAGAATATTTTGCCTATAATGATTCAGTTATTTCCTTGGAATTCAGGAAGCTCACAGATAAATATAATGCTCGCTCAAAGTAGCCATATTTGCCTAATTAGGCTAGTATTATAATTATTATTTACTAAACTCCAAACACACACAAACCTTCCTATTTACTTCTAATTTCCCAAATCTGAAATATACACATGCACTCTCTTATTTAATTTTTGGTGGTACTGGGAATTGAATCCAGGGGTGTTCTGCCACTGAGCTATATCCCCATCCTTTTTTATTTTGAAACAGGGTCTCACTAAGTTACCATGCTCTGTCCCCGAATCGGCGATCCCCCTGTCTCAGCCTCCCAAGTGCTGGGATTCCTCCTATTTAATTTCCCATATCAGTTTTATTCCTACAGATATATGTTTATTACTATCATGATAATGGTTCCCATGTTCTGAGAAGTATTAAGTTCTTTGAATCTATTATTTAATCCTCATAAGGACCCTGTAAAATCCAGATTTTTTTTTTTTTTGTGGTACTGGGGGTTGAACCCAGGGGTGTTCTACGTCTGAGCTACACCACCAGCCCTATTTTATTTATTTTTTATTTTTGAAACAGGGTCTCACTAAGTTACTGAGGACCTAAGTTGCTGAGGCTAGCCTTGAACCTGTGATCCTCCTGTCTCAGCCAGGCATGCACCATCTAAAGTCCTGATTTTATAGTTGAGCCTTAGACTCAGGACTTGCCCTTGATCAAAATGATAATAAGCCACAGAGCGTGGATGTAGACCCAGGTGATCTGATTCATTCATTTCCTTCCTTCCTTCCTTTCTTCCTTCCTTCCTTCCTTCCTTCGTACTGGGGGTTTAACCCAGGGGGGTTCTACCTCTAATCTACACACCCAGCCTCCCCGCTTTTATTCTTTATTTTGAAACAGGGTCTCGCTAAATCGTCAAGGCTGGCCTTGAACCTGCGATCCTCCTATCTCAGCCTCCCAAGTACTAGGATTACAGGTGTGCGCCGCCGCGCCTGGCTTGATTCTTAACTCCTCTTAAACATCTCTTAGATTGCCTCCTCTATTTCTTTTATATTTTGCTAACTGGTAGAATTAAATCAGACATAGTTACTAGTGGTGGAGCAGTTACTTATCTAGGGAGAGTGCAGTACTCGCCACCCAGTTATAGCTGGTTGGCTTGTTCAGTCACCGCTGATCTTCAAGGCCTGCCCCTCAACCTGGCTCTGGATCCCGGCAACACTCTGTGCACACCTGGCTGGAACGCCATGCCTCAGCTCCTGAGGCCGTCAAAGACGCTGGCAGGTAGCTGACCCCACCTTCCATCAGCTCCCTGGCAGCTCAGCCTCAGGGAGACAGGCCGGCGTGGACACACCTGAGCTGCCTCCGCTGAGTCAGCGGGGTCTGGAGCTCCCTCCTGTGCCTCGCCAGGCCTGCCAGCCTCACCTGACGCTCCGCAGCGCCACGACCCTCTGCCCGTCTGCTCGCAGGGCATCTGCGGCTCAGGCTCACCCCTCCTGGTTCTCCCGTCCACCTTGGCCTAGTGATTCCCGGTGCTTTGACTCATCCTGCTGCTGTGCTCTGCATAGGCGAAGGCTTTCCAGCACCGCCACGCTTGTCAATTCCATCCAGAGACAGGAACTGTCCCAACTTGCCAGAACTGGCCCCTCTCCTGGGGGTGAGAGCGAACGAGGCCGCGTCTGGAAAGGGACCTGTGAGTCCAGGTGGGCGAATTTATACTTGCCCTGTCTTTGCATGATTTTCAGTGATCTCGATTTTGACAGGTTTAAATTTGATACCAACTTGTGAAATAAATCCAGTTGTGTGTGTTGAGATGGTGTCTGCAATTTTTTTTTTTTTTTTTGCGGTACTGGGGGTTGAACCCAGGGGCATTCTACCTCCCAGCTACACCCCAGCCCTATTTTTTATTCTTTATTTTGTTTTTTGTTTTTGTTGTTGTTGTTTGTTTGTTTTGCACTACCAGGGATTGAACCCAGGGGCATTCTATCTCCGGGCTATACCCCCAGCCCTATTTTTTATTCTTTATTTTGAAACAGGGTCTCACTAAGTTGCGGAGGGCCTCACTAAGTAGCTGAGGCTGGCGGTGAACCTGGATCCTCTGGTCTCGGCCTCCCAAATAGTGGGATTACAAGTGTGCGCCACCACGCCTAGCTTGCAATTTTTGATTCCACATAAGGATACTGGAGGAAAGTTCAAAGTTTGCTAAAGGAGTCATGCGGTGACTTGGAGCTAGACGATCCTCCCTCCTACTGGGCTCTGAGGTTCTTTATAATTTTCTTTTATGGTACAGGGCATTGAACCCGGGGGCATTCTACCTCTGAGTTATACCCCCAGCCCTGTTTTATTTTTTATTTTGAAATGAGGCCTTACTCAATGAGGCTATGTCCTTGAACCTGAAATCCTCCTGTCTCAGCCTCCCACGCCCAGCTTGAAGCTTTTAGGGGGCTCCACTCAGCAGGTTTGCCACCTGGTGAGCATCTACCACCGATAAGCAGGTCAGATATGAATGAGAGTTGAATTTGCAACAGCGTCTTAAAGTTTGAAAAGGGCATTGGCTGTATCGTGCATTTCGAGGTTCTTTAACCTAACGAGGGTGTCACTTTAACGATGCTGTCACACTTTGACAATGGTGTGGCTCTGGCCACATAGCCAGGACATCAGTCTCTGTGGCAACCTTAGAGGCATGCTTTGAAACAAAAACTCATGCTGGGCGTGGTGGCACACGCTTGTAATCCCAGTACTTGGGAGGCTGAGACAGGAGGATCGCAGGTTCGCGGCCAGCCTCAGCTACTTAGTGAGGCCCTCCGCAATTTAGTGAGACCCTGTTTTAAAATAAAGAATAAAAAATAGGACTGGGGATGTAGCTCGGAGGTAGAATGCCCCTGGGTTCAGTCCCCAGTACTGCAATAAATAAATATCAATCAATCAATCCTCCTAAGGAAAGTTCACCTGAAATCTGACCTTCATGGTGCTGAAGCCTGACCCAGTGTCAAGTTCCAGTGGGACCTGGGGCAAGCTAGTTCACTCTCTGTGCCTCAGTCTCCCTATCTGTAAGATGATAACCTAGACCTCATCCATAGAGTCATTGTGAGGATTAAGTGAGCTAATATATACAAAGCACATAGAATGGTAGCTGTGTGCACCGGAAGTGCTATTATTATTGTTATTAGTGGTTTTTTAATACGTCACAAGTGGAACATACCACATGCGTTTGTGTTGTGCCCTGTCTGGGCGGTGTCCCCCTCTCTGTCTTTTAACAAACTTTGAGACCCGCACTCACGGCCTAACTTCTCTCCTATGAACTTTCTCTTACCAGCTCCTCACACTGGGCCTAAGAATTAATTGCTCGCTCCTTCCTTCCTTCCTTCCTTCCTTCCTCCCTCCCTTCCTCCCTCCCTCCCTCCCTCCCTCCCTTCCTTTGAACCCAGAGGCATTCTACCTCCAAGCTACACTCCCAGCCCTATTTCTTTTTAATTTTGAAACGGGGTCTCACTAAATTGCCGAGGGACCTCGCCAAGTTGCAGAGGCTGGCCTCAGACCTGCAATCCTCCTTTCTCAGCCTCACAGGTACTGGGATTACAGATGTGTGCCACCACGCCTGGCCCTTGGTTTTTCAATAACAAAATTTTTGATATTTTGAATGTACCTCTATTTGTGCACGTATTATATCATGGTTAATTGAGGAAATGTGTATATATGTATCTCTCATTCCCTGTGGATGGGTGGGGTATCTCACCTTTATGACGCCCACAGCCAACATAGTGCCTGAAGTAGACTAGGTGCTTCACAAAATTGACTTAATATAAGATTAAACAAGCGGAAGGATAAATGAATGAATGAATGAATGATTACATGAATACATGAATTTTCTGTAGGAAAAAGAGTAGGACATATCTCTAGAGCCCACCTGTTTTCTACCTTTTTCTGAAGGGCTTTAATATAGTGAGGGACATATTTTGTGTGTGTGTGTGTGTGTGTGTGTGTGTGTGTGTGTTACTGGGGATTGAACCCAGGGGCATTCTACCTCCGAGCTACACCCCCAACCCTCTGTATTTTTTTGTTTTGAAACAGGGTTTCACTGGGTTGCTGAGAGTCTTGCTAAGTTGCTGGCGCTGGTCTTGAACCTGCGATCCTCCTGTCTTAGCCTCCCAAGTACTGGGATTACAGGCGTGCGCCACCGCGCCGGGCTCAGTGAGGGACGGTCTCACCTGATCCTCCAGCAGTCCATCTGCTGGCCCCTCCCCTTCATCCCACCTTCTTCCTAACACTTCCTCTCGGAGCCAGGAGAGCAGAAGGATGTGACGGCTGAAAGATGCTCAGCGTTTGAGCAGAGAGGCAGGTTCCCATGGCAACCATCCACAAAAAGACGGGCAGCAGGTGTTCCTGTGTCTCTCCAGGCCTTGGCTCCCTGCCTGGCCGTGGCTGGTGGGAGGCAGCAGAGGGACACACAGTAGCATTCCTGCATCACGATTCGTGCTGTGCCCCGTGGCCTCCTCATTTTGTGCTGCTGTCGCGAATCGCACAGCTTGCTTTTCTGTAGAGACTGTCGTCTGCAGATTTGTGGTGGTGGAAGGCAGGGGCGGCAAACAGAGTGAACCCAGGCAGAGAGTAAACGGATGAAGTGGTTGTTCAATTAGCAGGAGTCCAGCCTTGGTCAGCTGTTCCTGCTCCAATGGCTTGTTGTGGGGATTCGTGAAAAGAAGTTTCTTTGTCAGGAAACTGGCATTATTGTGAGGCCAGAAACAGGCTGCAGGTGTGTTGTGCTGGGTTGGGCTGGAGGACTGGCTGGGAGGACTCGTGCTGGAGGACTGGTTGGGAGGACTCTTGCCTGCAGCTTTGTGCTGTCGCGACTGCTGTTCACTGAGTCTGTCACGGAGCCACATGGGAAATGTCTTTGCATTTCCTGTAAAAACAGCTGCGGAGAGTCCTCGTTACAATAAACAAGAGTCTGGTGATAAATTCTGAGAACTCAGAACCCAGGAAAAGTTCCTTCTTCTTCATGAACTATGGTTTATTATTTTTTTTTCTACTAATGGATGGTGGATGTCCTACAGCTTTTGGAAGCTCTGAGCTACATATTATATTCCAAAAGCTATTTTTCTTCAGTTAGCACATCTTATTACTGCGGTACTAAGGATTAAACCAAGGGGTGCTGAACCACTGAGCCATACCTCCAGCCCTTTTAAAAAATTTATTTATTTATTTATTTATTTATTTATTTATTTATTTATTTATTGTGGTACTTGAAATACAACCCAGGGGCATTCTGCCTCTGAGCTGCACCCCCAGTCCTATTTTATTTTTTATTTGGAAACAGGTTCTCACTAAGTTGTGGAGGGCCTCTCTAAGTTGCTGAAGCTGGCTGCAAATTTGTGATCCTCCTGTCTCAGCCTCCCAAGTACTAGGATTATAGGTGTGCAACACACACACAACACACACACACACACACACACACACACACACACATATGCATTTTGCCTCTGAGCTATACCCCCAGCCCTTTTTATTTTTTTATTTTGAAACAGGGTCTCACTATAGCACTGCAGTGCTGGCCTCAAAACTGTATTCCTCGTGCCTCAGCCTCCCAAGTACTGGGATTACAGGTGTGTGCCACTGCACCCAGTTATGATATATTTTTTTAAATTCATTTTCTTGGCCTTTTTGGAGTTGTGATTTTTTAAAGATTATTTTCTCTTGGCACATACTAATTGTGTGTGTGTGTGTGTGTGTAGCACTGGGGATTGAACCCAGAGGCATTCCACCTCTGAGCTACACCCCCAGCCTGATTTTATTTCTTATTTGGAAACAGGGTCTCACTAGGTTGCTGAGAGCCTTGCTAAGTTGCCGAGGCTGGCTTTGAACCTGCGATCCTCCTGTCTCAGCCTCCCAAGTACTGGGATTACAAGTGTGAGCCACCATGCCCGGCGGCACATACTAATTATACAGAAGAGTGTGTCTTGTGGTATATTCATGCATGCACATAAATAACTTGATTTTATTAGACATTCTCTTCTGTCTCTTTGGTGACTGGGGATGAGACAACAATGATGGAGGAGCTGGGGTGCCAAAGAACCTCAATGATGATACATTTCCCTCATCGTTTCCACTGACTGAGCCGTGGAGCCCCCTCCGAGCCGCACAGCCTTTCCTCTCATTGATAAAATGACTCATATTTGTTTATCTGTCTAGTTAATTTAAAACTCTGGTCTCATTTCTTATTCCAATGATTCACTGTCCTTCTCAACCATCCTACCCCCCCACCTCTAACAGACCAGATTTAGGGGTGTACAGGCCAGGAGTGAATTGGGGGTGGGACATTGGGGGACAGTGACCACCCCGGGCAGAGGTGTCCCCTGTGATCTATCTCTTACCTGTGAACTCCAGTGGTCCTGATGACAAGGGGTCACACCCAAGCAGTTATAGGCATGAGCGGTCCCATGGAACCTCAGCCATGGTACCTGGCAGACCCCGGCTTGTGGCCACACCTTGTACCCACGCAGTGCTGGTCCCGGGCAAGGCTGTCACCATGGGTCTCAACTTCTAATCCTGGGTGAGCTTTGACCAGGGAGAGAGGAGAATATAGAAACCGGTCTACGCAATCGATTCTAAAACGCACCTGCAAGCCGGGCGTGGTGGCGCACCCTTGTAATCCCAGTACTTTGGGAGGCGGAGACCGGATGATCCGGGTTCGCAGCCAGCCTCAGCTCTCGCGCTCTCTCTCTCTCTCTCTCTCTCTGTCTCTCTCTCTCTACCTAGTGAGGCCCTCCACAACTTCGTGAGACCCGGTTTCAAAATAAAGCATAAAAAATAGGGCTGGGGGCGTAGTGCGGAGGTAGAACGCCCCTGCGTTCAATCCCCAGTACCACAAAAAAATAAATAAATAAATAAAAAATAAATAAATAAAACGCACCTGCAGTCTGTCTTATGGGTTCATGTTATAGAAGCACCTCCTTGGACTATCAGGGAAAACGAAGAATTCCATAATAATGGATACCACAGCTAACAAAAATTACCTTTATCAGCCGAGCGTGGTGGCGCACACCTGTAATCCCAGTACTTGGGAGGCTGAGACAGGAGGATCACAGTTTGAGGCCAGCCTCAGCAACTTAGTAAGACCCTCAGCAAACTTAGTGAGACCTTTTTCAGAAATTAAAATAAAATGGGGCTAGGGGTGTAGCTCCAAGGTAGAATGCTCCTGGGTTTGATCCCCAGTTGTTTGAAAATTTGTACACTTTTGCATGAGAGATTTTTTTGGGAATGATTTATCTATCCCGATTGTGGTGACAGTTACACAAATGTATACAAATGTATGCTCAGTTACAATACTGAACCGTAGTGTAACAGAACAGTATGCTCCCTCTATTCAGTTTTTACTGCACGGTAATTTTGTGTGTGTGTGTGTGCTAGGGATTGAACCCAGGGGCATTCTACCTCTGAACTGCACCCTTGGCCCTATTTTTTTATTCTTTCTTTTCTTTTTTTTTTTTTTTTTTAGTACTGGGGATGGAACCCAGGGGCATTCTACCTCTGAGCTACACCCCCGGCCCTATTTTTTATACTTTATTTTGAAACCGGGTCTCATGAAGTTGTGGAGGGCCTCACTAAGTAGCTGAGGCTGGCTGCGAACCCCGATCCTCCAGTCTCAGCCTCCCAAGTACTGGGATTACAAGCGTGCGCCACCACGCTTTGGAATCACTTAAACCGCAAGTAAGAGTTTACCAAAGTTTCCTGTGTTTGAACATAGTGTCTACAATTTTTTGACTACTTTCACATCTACTTCAGATGGTTGATGTTCCTAAACAAGTTATCACCACTCAAGATAGATGATTATATTTTGTTAATGAAACAAGATATTTTTATTTTGAAATATAAAAGAAAGTAGGGTGTTAGGAATTTGTGCATTTTAAAGATAAATTCTCCCAGTACTTGGGAGGCTAAGACAGGAAGATCACAGGTTCGCAGCCAGCCTCAGCTACTTAGTGAGGCCCTCCGCAACTTAGTGAGACCCTGTTTCAAAATAAAGAATAAAAAATAGGGCTGGGGGTATAGCTCAGAGGTAGAATGCCCCTGGGTTCAATCCCCAGTACCACAAAAATAAATAAATAAATAAAATATAAATTTTACATCTTTAAGCTGCTTATTATAGCGTTTTGTTTTTGTTTTATACTAGGGATTGAACGCAGGGGCATTCTACCTCCTAGCTACACCTCCCGTCCTTTTTATTTTATTTATTTATTTTTAAATAGGGTCTCACTAACTTGCTGAGGCTGGCCTCGAACCTGCAATCCTCCTGTCTCAGCTTCCCAAATACTGGGATTATAGGTGTGCACCACCATACCCAGCTTATTATAGCCATCTTGATCTCAAAGAAAGAACACGGGGACAGGCAGTAGAGTTCCAGGAGGGCTCGGGGGACTCTCGAAGACCCTGGCTGTGTCAATTTCAAGCTCTGATTGTCCCCAGCGCTGTGAGCTTGACGTCCCTCCCTTCCCCTAGCGTGGTCTCCTCTGGAGTTGTGATGGAGAGGGCCTTCCTTCCGGGGAGATCCCGAGCTGTCATTGCAGCTTCTGGCCATCAGGGGGCGGTGGCATTTGGTGGCCTCCAGAATGCAGAACTGACAAGGACAAGCAGGGGGCGCCCCTCCATCCCGAGAGCTTAGCGTGGCCAGCACCGTTCTTTACAAACCTCATTCTGCACCCCCAGCTTATGTCTGATGTAAATTCTAGGAACCAGTAATAGTTACTATTAGTATTAACTGCTATCTATTTAACATGTTGTAATTAATACTTATCAATAACGATTTGTACTTTTATAGCACTTTGGTCCTAATTTAGACAACACTTATCTTCCAGCTGCCTGACAAGAGTGAACCTCAGCTCCCTAATGGGGAGGTGGAGGGCTAAAGAGTCCAGCGAGTCCTCCCACCCCAAGCCAGGGCCTGAAGTCACTCCTCCCTCCCTCCCTGCGGCCCCTGACGCAGCTGTAATGGGCACAGTGTGACTCACGGGTCTCATGGACAGACAGTCTTTGGGCCCATTTCTGCCTCCAAAGCCGATGGCTCCAGTGATAACTGCCTACGAAGTCCTTACTATTGGGTTGTACTTTAACGTTGGCTGCCTGCGATAATAGGACATTGAGTCCCGGACATGTGAAACCCACATTCCTCTCTGTCCCTTCCTAAGGGACAAAGGATGAAAGACTCTACTGATAAGGACTCTCTTGCCTAAGTAATAATGAGGCAGCAGATTGAGAGGCGAGAGCTTGGGCTCCCAGCGAGGCTCGGGATCTAGGTGTTGCACCGAGCTGTTGTGCGCATCTCAGCTCACTCCGGGGGCTTTCTTTCTTACTTTGGAAACGGGCTTATACAACACCAGGACTTTGCTTAACACACTGTGTGCTTTTTTTTCTTAAATAATTTATTGCATTGCTATCTATATATAGACCCTAAGATTCCAGAGGGCGCACAAGGTAGAGCTGATCATCACTGTGTGTGTGTGTGTGTGTGTGTGTGTGTGTGTGTGTGAGACATGTAATGTGCTAATGATAATACTGTTCATATTGTCATTTTGTGTGTGTGTGTATGTATATATATGTATATATGTATATATATATGTATGGGGACATGTAATGTGCTGATGATAGTACTGTTCATATTGTCATTTTTGTGTGTGTATGTATGGATATATATATGTATACATATATATATGTATGTATGGTATATATATATATACGTATATATATATATGTATAGGGACATGTAATGTTCATATTGTCATTTGTGTGTGTGTGTATGTATGTGTGGTACTGGGGATTGAACCCAGTTCTACCTCCGAACTACACTCCCAGCCCTTTTTTATTTTTTGTATTGAGACAGGGTCTCGCTAGGTTGCTGAGAGTCTTGAACCTGTGATCCTCCTTTCTCAGCCTCCCCAGTACTGGGATTATAGGCGTGTGCCACCATGCCCGGCTCATATTGTCACTTACCCAAAACACATCAGCCACAATATTGTCTGCCATTGTGTTGAGCATTGTCTTTTTTTAGGGGGGTGTGCGTGTGTGTGAAAAATCCCTAAAATTTATTAAAAGCAAATCATAGGAACCTAATTATGCATCAAATAGATAACTATCCAGGAGAAAATTAAAACAAGTTATTCCAAATACCTTTTGAACGCCATACTGTTTCCACTATCCGTGGAAATATTACAAGGACAAAAATAACTGCAAATACATCTGGAACTTTACTTGGTGGATTTGGTGGTATTGGCAGCGTAGGTCTAACCAATTAAATGTATGTGTGTGTCAGGCGTGGTAGCGCACGCTTGTCATCCCAGTACGTGGGAGGCTGAGATAGGAGGATCTGGGTTTGCGGCCAGCCTCAGCTACTTAGTGAGGCCCTCCCCAACTTAGTGAAACCCTGTTTCAAAGTAAAGAATAAAAAATAAGGCTGGGGGTGTAGCTCAGAGGTAGAAGCCCCTGGGTTTGATCCCCTGTACTGCCAAAAAAATAAATAAATAAATATATGTGTGTGCATATGTACATGCACATCAGCATATGGACATGTGTTAGAACTGAGTAAATTAGCAATTATAGCGATGCTGCTGAAAACCATATTGGCATCATGAAAGACAGGAAGATCAGATGCGGATTGAGAAATGAAGAGAAAGGGCCTTCAGTGTTATATTAGAACTATAGGGATCACTGTGAATTCATGATTTATTTATTATTCAGAACTGGGGGTTGAAAGCCATGACACTCTGTGAGCATTGTTCATTGCTTGCTTTTGTTTAAATTCATGGGGGTCAGAAGATCTACTCTCTGGGAGTTTGTAGGTTAGTGGGGAGGGGTCCCAGTGCAACGTTGAGAGCCCTATCATTGTCGGGGCACAGGGTCCCCTATTTTATACTGGGTGGGAGATGGTACTTGAGCTAAATCTTGAAGGTCAAGTAGGAGGTAGCTAGATGAAGAAAAGCAAGGGAATATTTGGGCCGGGCAAGGACAGCCGAGCCAGACAGAGGCGTCCTGTTGGTGAAGGCCTATCTGGATCTCTTATAAAGAAAACCAAAGGACAGGCAGGGCCCTTTGGCCCAGAAGTCAGGGAATCTGGGTCCACATCTTGGCACTGCGATGTCTTTGTGAAATTGGCCCGCTCGGTCACTTCATCTCTCTGGGCCTGTTTACTCATCAAATCCAGCAAGAGTGCAGGCTACTGGGGAACCTTTTACGGTTCCGTGTTTGGGGTGGACCCTAGGCCTCCGTGACCTTGCAGCTTGGTGGGCAGCCCTGAGGGCGTGGTCTGTGTCTTCCTGGACGCGGTGGGGTGAACTGCACCCAGCACAGCACCGCTGCTCAACCAGCATTAGTGTGAAGAAGCTGAACTCAGTACCCCGCTCCCTCTCAGGGCCCATGGATACCATGATAGTATTCCCAAGCAGGGAAATCTGATTTGTGACATGTCGACCAAGCAGCAAGGGACGAAGTGACAAGATGAAAAATTTAGAATTTGTGCCCTGCAGTTGTTTTGTGTAAAAAGGCAAAAACATTAATTTTGTCTCCAGTGTGACCCCCAGCCCCCCAATTTTCTTTTTTTTTTTTTGTGGTACCGGGGATTGAACCCAGGGGCATTCTACCACTGAGCTACACCCCCGGCCCTATTTTTTATCCTTTATTTTGAAACCGGGTCTCACCAAGTAGCTGAGGCTGGCCACGAACCTGGATCCTCCGGTCTCCACCTCCCAAGTACTGGGATTACAAGCGTGCACCACCACACCCGGCTCCCCCAATTTTCAATGTCTGAAGATCTCCCCCATGGGCTCAGCTTCTGCAGGATTAACCCTTTTCCTTTGAAGATGAATTTTGAAAGGCTTTGGAATCCAGTTTCTTCTGACTCACTCTGATGTGCTACAGTTTGCATTGGCCCGCTGCAAGATGCTAAATAAATCCGGGAGTTGGAGGAGGGGGCACCGAGGTTCCCTCCCTTGTTCCCAGCAGCCTGGTGTTTCCTTAGCCAATCAAAGCAAAGGGGCTGTAGCACCTTGGGCATCCTCCTGTCCTGTCTCAGATTCTGGGGACAGCGCCCGTGCTCTGTGGTTTGGGACCTTTCCCTCCATAGATCCTGTTGGCAACAACCAGGCTCAGTGTCTCTTTCCTAAGAAAGACTGTTCTCTGTTCCTGCCAGAAATCAGCAGAGGAATCGGGGGAAAGAGAACTGGGCCAGAAATGGGGACTCTTGTTCTTTGGCCAAACAATGACCTGTGGCCGCCGAGGACCTTATTCCCTGAAGCTGTCTAACAGAAGGTGGTAAGAGAGGTTTCAGAAGCGTGAGGAGGTCGTGGGAATCTAAGAAATTTTGGTTGAGTGTGTGTGTGTGTGTGTGTGTGTGTGTGTGTGTGTGTGTGTATGTGTGTTACTGGGGATTAAACCTAGGGCTGTTCTACCTCTGAGCTACACCTGCCAGCCCTATTTTATTTTTAATTTTGATACAGGGTCTCACTAAGCTGCAGAGGGCCTCATTAAATTCCTGAGGCTGGCGGTGAATGGGCGATCCTCCTGTCTCAGCCTCCCAAGCACTGGAATTATAAGTGTGCACCACCATACCTGGCTTTCTTAAGGTTTTGTGCATGTGTGTGTTTGTGTGTGTGGTACTGGGGATTGAACCCAGGGACATTCTACCTCTGAGCTACATCCCAGCCAGCCCTATTTATGTATTTATTTATGTATTTATGTATTTATATTTTGGTTTGCAAACATGGTCTTGCTAGGTTGCTGAGATTCTCGCCATGTTGCTGAGACTGGTCTCCAACCTGTGCTCCTTCTGTCTCAGCCTCCCATGTACTGGGGTTACACGCATGTGCCACCATGCTTGGCTTGCTTGAGTTCTGAACATCATTCATTGTTCTAAATGATTTCCCTATGACCTTGTTTGTTGATAAATTTGGGGGGGGGAGAGAGAGAAAGGAAGGAAGGAACAAACGAACCTTCCACCTGGGCAGGCATGGTAATGTAAGCCTGTAAACCCTGCACTTGGGAGGCTGAGATAGGAGGATCGCAGGTTTGAGGCCAGTTTCAGCAACATAGTGAGACCCTGTTTCAAAACCAAAAATTAAAAAAGGGCTGGAGGTAGAATGCCCCTGCGTTCAATCCCCAGTACCAAAAACAAAACAAAACAAAAACCAAAAAATAAAGCTGGCCTTACTTCTGCTGTAACCTGAAAATGCACAGAAGGGATGTTTGAGACCTATTTTTCTCTTCTTTGTAGCTCTTGAACTGCATTTACGCCCCCATGGAGCCTCTGGGATCTAATGGGGTCCCACTGGAGACTGCCATTTTGGGGAAACCTTTGTGTCTTATTGCTGACTTAGGCAGCAGGGCGGATTCATGACACGTTGGGTGGAGTGTTTGAACCGAGATTAAGCTGTAGCAAAGCTAACTGTTGCGTCAGCTTGAATCAATGAGCCAACTGTGGAGGAGAAAGTCAGAGCCTGTCCTCCCCAGCCCCAGGAAAATGCATTTGAAAAAAGAAACAACATGGCCCCTGTCTAAGAATGTCAACTGCATTTGGAAAGCTCTACATGAGCCTTTTATATTGGGGCAAATAAAGCTTCAGGTAGGAGGTGGTATCTGCTAACTAGAACTTTCTTCGGGAGCCTTTGGTCGCCAGGAAGGCTCAACTAAAGGGGGGTGAGATTGGGGGTGCTCTTGAGTCACGTGAGGAAAGTGAGGTCCACCTTTCACATGGGTGTGTTTCTTGGCTTGAATTCTACCCAGCATCTTTAGGGCTAGGTGCAGCTCCACTGTTGTAAGATGCATCAGTTGTGAGAAATAGAAGATTGTATATGATATTTATATTCTGGGAGTTCTTGAGCACTGGTCCTCAGGCTCGGCTGCACAAATATAATAATGCATGAGGTAGTTGGGCATAGTGGCACACGCCTGTAATCCCAGTGCTTGGGAGGCTGAGACAGGAGGAGCGCAGAATTGTGGGAAATGTGAATCGGTGATAGGAACAAACTCAATAGTTGCTCAGTGTTCCAGTCAGCATTCTTGCAGCTATAGTCTAAAAGACTGACCACATAACTTAGAGGAAAGAAGATTGATTTTCTTATGGTTTCGGGTTCAGTCTGTGTGAGACCAGGGACCATGGATCTCAGGGCATGGCGGCAGGAAGCGAGAGAGGGAGAGCACATGGGCTGTGCTCCTCACATCATGGCGACTGGAAGCAAGAGAGAGCAGGGGGAGGAGGAACCAAATATAATCCCCAAGGATGCCCCCCCAGGGATCCACCTCCTCCAGCCACACCCTACTGGCCTACCAGGTACCACCCAGGTAAATCCATTACAGTGGATTTATCCACTGCTGGGATTACAACCCTCATGAGTCAATTACATCAGCTCCAAACATTAATAAATGAGCTCTTTAGGGGACATTTTCCATCTAACTATAACACTCAGCAAGGCAAATTTTTACTTTTGCAAAAGGGTGTGCCACTGACAGAAGTCTGGCAAGCAAGCACACCGAGCAGGAAGTTTGCTCGTGTTTATCCCTGACACGATCCTGCCCCGTGCCCTGATTGGTGGGGGCTTGGGTTCACAACTCTGCACCACTGGCTAGTTTCAAGCACAATTCTGCATGGTTGGCTAGTTTGAAGACAGGTGGGAGTTTTGACTTTTGTGGTTTGACAAGGAAAGAAACAAGATTCCAGGAAACCAAAAGTTTTATAAGCTAAAATGGCTGCAGTCTGACCAACCTGTTTGATAGAAAAGACTTTCATAGCCGGGCGTGGTGGCGCATGCTTGTAATCCCAGTACTTTGGGAGGTGGAGACCAGAGGATCCGGGTTCGCGGCCAGCCTCAGCGCGCGCGTGCTCTCTCTCTCTCTCTCTCTCTCTCTCTCTCTCTCTTTCTCTCCCTGTCTCTCTCTACCTAGTGAGGCCCTCTGTAACTTCGTGAGACCCGGTTTCAAAATAAAACATAAAAAAATAGGGCCGGGGGTGTAGCGTGGAGGTAGAACCCCTCTGGGTTCAATCCCCAGTACCGCAAAAAAAAAAAAAAAAGAAAAGAAAAGACTTTCATACTCTCATCAACCTAGTGAGACCCTGTTTCAAAATAAAAATAAAATAAAAAATAAAATAGAGCTGGGGTGTAGCTCAGAGATAGAATGCCCCTGGGGTCAATCCCTAGAGCCACACACAAAAATAAAAAGAAAGAAAAGTCTTTCATATTTCTTACGGGTTCAAGGACAACCTCAGAAATATAACAAGACTGTCAGTAACCTAGCAAGACCCTGTTTCAAAACAAAAAAATAAAGTGTAGCTTGGAGATAGAACACCCTTGGGTACAATCCCTACTACCAAAAGAAATTTTTTTTTGGGTGCTGGGGATTGAACCCAGGGGCATTTTCCCTCTAGCTATATCCCCAGACTTATTAATTTTCTTAAATTTTGAAACAGGGTCTCCTTAAGTTGCTGAGAGTCTTGCTAATCTGCTGAGGCTGGCCTTGAACCAGCAGTCCTCCTGTCTCAGCCTCCCAAGTATTACAGGCATGCACCACCACGTCCGGCTCTTGTGGGTTCTCAAAAGTCCAGACACTCAGGCCGTTCCTCAGATCAGCTTAATCAGATTCCTTTGAGAAGAGATATGGGCCGCCATATTTTAAAAAACACCCTGGGTGATCACAACATGAAGCCAAGTTTGAAGACTGGCACTTAAGAATCCCCAGAAATTTGGTGTTGGGACCTAGGAGAAAGCTCTGTGCTCCAACGGGGACCTGACGGGGCTGGGGAGGGACGCATTTGCCTGAGATGAAGTGCAGGGAGTAGAGTCACCTAAGGGTCCTAGATGTTGAAACCCCACAGACAATGCGAGGAGCGAGTGCCCCTCAGGCCTTGAACATGTCTCAGAACACGGATCTTAGGTTGACACGCGGATCTTGACTGAGGACTAAGCAGGCATTTCGAGCACAGGACAGCCCAATGGATATGAGTATTTCTGTCTGTTTGCTTACCAGCTGTTCCTGAGAATGAATTTACATCCTGGCCATGGCCCCGCTTTTTAATTAATTAATTAATTTTATTATTTGTTGGTACTGGGAATTGAACCCAGAGGCATTCCACGTCTGAGCTACACCCCCAGCCCTTTTTATTTTTTATTTGGAAACAGGGTCTCATTAAGTTGCAGAGGGCCTCGCTAAGTAGCTGAGGCTGGCTTTGGACCTGCGATCCTCCTGTCTCAGTCTCTCAAGTACTGGGATTACAAGCATGAGCCACCATGCAATCCAGCTCTTTAAAAAAACAACAACAAAATTCCGCCTTCATGATTGGAAAAGTGATTGAGCTGAGTGGTACTAAACACACTCATACACTCACTCACACACATAATTGCCCACACAGGAGAGGATGAACCTTTAACAAGACAGCTAAAAAAGATTACTACAAACCAGGCGTGGTGGCGCACGCTTGTAATCCCAGTACTTGGGAGGCTGAGACAGGAGGATCGCAGGTTTGGGGCCAGCCTCAGCTACTTAGTGAGGTCCTCCGCAACTTAGTGAGACCCTGTTTCAAAAGAAAAAAGAAAAAATATGGCTGGGAGTGTAGCTCAGAGGGAGAATGCCCCTGGGTTCAATCCCCAGTACTGAAAAAAAAAAAGATTACCACAAACTGCTCTGGGACAAGCCTAACCCCTACTCCCCTTCGATTGTCACAAGGGTAGTAGAGGTCATTGTCATCTGATGCTGGGAGCAACATTCACTCCCCCAGCTCAGATATCTGCACTGGAGGCTTGGCTTCGCTGGCTGGAGGACTGGGACTGGGGAACATAATCTCCCACGTGTCTCTTTTCCCACATTAAGGAACACCAGGAACTGAGCAGCCCCTTGGTAGAGCGCGGGGGAGTCGGTAAGGCTGTAACTGATGCCTGGTTTTGCCAGCTACGGTGGTGGCTCTGCAAGAGACCAAGGTCAGTCTGCGGATGCACTTTGATGACCTTCTGGGGGTCATGGGGAAGGGCGGCTATAGGATGAATGAGAAATGACACTTGTGTAAAGTTCCTAGACATCTAGGGGGCTCCTGCTTTCTAACAGGAGGGGTCAGATCTGCAAAGTAAGAACTCCCGGAAGGACCAGCATTTCTTGGAGAATCTGGAAATATCTAGGTGAGGGGATTTCTGGGAAATGCTAGCAGGTAAATCATGTAAATCCATGAAAGTGCAGCCCCTGCGGATTTGCAGTAGTATATGGGACTATTTTCATGTGTTTTGAGTACAGCATTCAAAAAGAAAAATCGAAACAGAACAGAATGGTAAAATAAAACAGTGCAAATTCTCTGTAATTCCACAACCAAAAGAAAGTCCTTGTTAACATCTTCCAAATAGTTCTCTACATATATATATATCATATGTATATGTATATATGTATACATATATATTATATGTGTATATATGTATACATATATATTACATGTATATATAACATCTCTACAAATATATAGATTATATATGTATATGTATATATGTGTATATGTATATATGTGTGTACATGCATATACATGTATAAATGTATGTAGGTGTGTGTGTGTATATATATATATATATATATTCAATATAACTATACAGTTTCACAGTCTTGGAGCCTAATGTATAGCACACACTGTTTTGCACCTGATTATCTTTCAGTCAACAAGGAGTCCTGGTCTTGCTCTGAGTCTATAAATACGCATCTGCAGTATTCAGTGTCTGCAGTGTCCCCTGGAATGTGCACACACCTGCATTGTGAGAGTGTGGGGAGGACTCACTTCCTGACTTGCAGAAGGTCGCCTTCTCGCCTCTTCTTTCAGGGTTACTAATCCTACCAGGAGGCTTACACCCTCAGCCCCTCCTCTAACGCTAATGATCGCCCAAGGGCCCCATCTCTGAACCCCATTCTATTGGAGGTTAGGGGTTCAACATAGGAATTGAGAGGGGACACACACATTTTAGCTCATGCATGGTTCTGCTTAAAGACACTTTACACTGGGCGTGGTGGCGCACGCTTGTAAACCCAGTACTTGGGAGGCTGAGACCGGAGGATCCGGGTTTGCTGCCAGCCTCAGCTACTTAGTGAGGCCTCCGCAACTTAGTGAGACCCTGTTTCAAAATAAAGAATAAAAATAGGGCTGGGGAGTGTGGCTTGGAAGTAGAATGTCCCTGGGTTCAATCCCCAGTGCCAAAAATAAATAAATAAACACATTTTACATAATATAATATTGTTGGTTCATTAACATTAAATTCAGAGGCAACAGCACTATAGCTCATGCCTGAATGAAGTTTATCTTGTAGCATTTTTTCCATAAATAAGGCACATTTTCGGCTTCTTGAGCTTAGAAACACTAGCCAGCAAGTCAGCACTGTGCTTCCAGACCATTTCCACAGTAAAATCGCCAACAAAAAGCATCACAATGTGAAAAACAGACCACAGAAAGGATGCTTGTTTATAGCGTGAGAGCGGAAGCAAGCAGGCGGAGGGTCACCTTGCTTGATCTCGGCTGGGAATAGGTGTGTCGGACAACTCAACGTTGTCATGGCTCTGCGTCCATTCATGAATGACTGAAAATGCTGCAGGGATTTACTCTGGAGTTACACATGAATTTTAATGAGCAGGTGCATTTCCAAATAATGAGGATTCACTGCATTTCCATAGGCTATATTCTGAGAATTGGATTTGTTGGATAAGAGAGTATACACGCTTCCAGTATTAATAGATTCTGTTGGAATTACACCTTCTTTCATGAAAAAGTACATTAATAACTTGCTTTGCAAACAATGTCTGATTTCCTCCCACATGCTTGTCAGTTCTGGACCAATTCTTCCTCTTCCTCCTCCTCCTTATACTAGAGATTGAACCCAGGGACATTTTACCTCTCAGTGAAACCCCCAGCCCTTTTTATTTTTTATTTTGAAACAGGGTCTCACTAAGTTGCTGAGAGTCTTGCTATGTTGCTGAGACTGGCCTCAAGCTTGCAGATCCTCCTGTCACAGCGCAGCAAGTTTCCCACAGTTCTTGTCACCCCAAAGAAAGATTTCATTTGGGGGACACAGATAGGGTAAACATAAAGGGCTTTATTGGGTTGAGTCCACCAGGAGGGTCACAGAGCTGGCTGGTTTGGGAGCAGAAAGAGCGGGTCTGCCGCATGGTGAGTTTTTATACTGTTCAGACTCCTCCTCCACCTCGTGCTTAGTAATTTGGGGCGGTTACTTTTGGGTTCTGCGCCATAGCTTAGTGCCACTGTGCTAAATCCGCCATGTTGGAATTTTCCACTGGTATCTAAAGCGGCAATGTAATGGGCTGGAAATCTCTGACCACCGCTGGGTGGTCTCCTGTGGAGATTTCCCCTTCTCAGGAATGCTGGCTGGATATTTCCTGTCCCATTTTTTCCCCTGGCCTGCTCATCTCTAACTAACTGCCTAACACCCCTGTCTCAGCCTCCCAAGTACTGGGATCACAGGCGTTTGCCACCACGCCCAGCCTAGACCCAATCTTTAATTCTCTATATGAAGTGCTTTCCGTGGTGCCTGGCACGTCGTTGGTGCTTCATCAATGACTTTCCATTGATTATTTGATTGCATAAAGAAGGAATGGATGAATATTTCCCTACAGGCTCTTTATTCTCACCCATTTACTTGTTGATGTTCTAGCGTTGTCTGAATTTAATCTTGACAGTTAGTCCCTGAATCTCTTCTCTGTGGGTTTTTTTTCCCTACCCTAACCTTTAATGAGTCCAAAGAGTAGTGGGCAAACCAGGAATCTGAAAAGAACTGATGGGTCAGGGGCTCAACTTTTTTCTCCCAAAAGCCAAGAGCCACTAGCAGAAAGTGCAGACACCTTTACACAGCCAACGTGCAATCGCTTTTTCATTTCGGTAAATGATGAAACATTTTCTAAACCAAAGACAACACTAATTAACACCAAAAAAAGATTAAGCGTGCAATCAAGTTTCCCACTAACTTTAATGAATTCGTGGAGTTGCTGGACTCTGCGCTGGAGGAATCTGGGCCAGCGCTGCGCTTCCCGGCCCGTTGAGCACCATAATGAGGTCTCCACCTCATTTGCAGGGAAAATGGGCTTCCGCGAGCGCCCACGACTGGCTCAGATAATGAATCTATGCCCAATTTTCTCCAATTTTATTAATAGATTATTTTACAGGCTAATGCAATTTATAAATTAGCTATTCAACGGCACACAATAGGATTCATGAGCAAATTTGGTTAAACGATTTCCTTGATTGCACGGCGTGCATAACATCCTTAATTTGGGGATTCGATTCTTAATTTACACCATCAATTAATGTTTGCACACATTGTATTAGTCAGTTCCTTCAGCCAGGAAGAGTCCCAGTTGTTTATTGGTATGGATGTATTAATGTGTGCTGAGCCTCTCTGATTACTAATCTGAAATCCCCAAGGGGAGAGGGAAAGGAAAGAGTTTTGAAAATTTGTGGTTTTGAATATTAAAATGCCATTTTGTGTTTATGATGTAATGTTTATGATGTAAATGTAAAAAAAAGCAGGTTTGACATAATGTGAAAGGTATGATGCTATTTTTGTTCAGCTACAGGAGTCTGAAGAAAATATTCTAAAATTTCCAAGCAATAGGTAACTGACTTTCTTTTTCCTTTCTTGTCTTTTGGGATATTTTTCTAGCGTGAACAAGTGTTATTTGAAGAATGTTATATAGAGATATACACACCCAATAATCTACTGAAAACATAAAAGCATTATATGAGCCGGGAGTGCTGGTGTAAGCCTGTAATCCCAGTACTTGGGAAGCTGAGACAGGAGGATTATAGGTTGGAGACCAACCTCAGCAACTTAGCGAGACGCCCAGCAACCTAGTGAGACCTTGTTTTAAAACAATAAATAAAGCCAGGCGTGGTGGCGCGCGCCTGTAATCCCAGTACTTGGGAGGCTGAGACAGGAAGAGCGCAGTTTCGAGGACAACCTCAGCAAGTAGTGAGACTCTCATCAACCTAGCGAGACCCTGTTTCAAAATAAAAATAAAAAATAGGGCTGGGAGCATAGCTCGGAGGTAGAATGCCCCTAGGTTCAATGCCCAGTACAAACATAAAAAGCGTTATATTATCTCTAGAAGTCCTGATAGTCAATAAAATGTGCAGACGGGCTATAAAAATCTATCCCATCCCAGAATGGAAGTCTTACTGGGACAAATGAGTCTTAACTATACTGCAAATGTATCCTATAACCTCCCTGAAAGGGATAGGAGGGAGAAGCTTACCTAAGTGACTTTGAAAAATGTATCTGGTGTTGTGATTGGGTATTGTGTTGAGACAAAAGGAAAAAAAAATCTGTATAAATACCTTAGCCTACGTGGAGAATTTGTTTCTTACAGGGCTTGGGGTTAGCAGTGCATACTAATACAATAAGTAAGTACATGTTAGAAAAAGAAGTTACAAGCTAGGCATGGTGGCGCATGCTTGTAATCCCAGTACTTGGGAGGCTGAGACAGGAAGATCACAGGTTCGCGGCCAGCCTCAGCTACTTAGTGAGGCCCTCTGCAACTTAGTGAGACCCTGTTTCAAAATAAAGAATAAAAAATAGGGCTGGGGATGTAGCTCGGAGGTAGAATGCCTCTGGGTTCAATCACTGGTACTGCAAAAAAAAAAAATCATAATGTTGCAGCCACCCTTTGCAACTTAATGAGACGCTGTTTCAAAATAAAAAGTAAAATAGGGTTGGGGGTGTAGCTCAGAGGTAGAATGCCCCTGGGTTCAATCCCCAGTCTCTCTTTCTCTCTCTCTCTCTCTCTCTCTTGCTCTCTCTCTCTCTCTCTCTCTCTCTCTCTCTCACACACACACACACACACACACACACACTGAATGAATAAATAGATGGAGGAGAAAGGATGTATCTTCTATGTAGAAGAACTCCAATTAATAAATGTTGATACTTCCCCCTCCAGAAACTGATACCCATTTCTCCTTTCCTTCAGTGTCTGCTAGATTTGGCAGTGACTTGTTTCCAATGAATAAAGTATGGAAAGGGAAAAACAATGGTATCGCAGTGGGGAAACCTGGTATGTAATGTCAACATCACGGGTGACAAGTCATGTTGATGGCATGTGTACACCGAGAGACAGGCTAAAGAGGCACTTCTTTTCTTCCCTCAAACCCAGTTCCACAATTTCAGCATGAGAAAACCTGTCAAACAAATTCATATGGAGGGTTATTCTATAATGCACCTGACCCAGTTCTCTTCAAAACTGTCAAGGTTCACCAGGCACAGTGGTCCTTGTCTATAATACCAGCTACTTGGGAGGCTGAGACAGGAAGATGACAAGTTCGAGGCTATAGCTTCAGAAGCTTAATGAGACCCTGTCTCAAAATATGATTTTAAAAGGGCTTGGAGTATAGCTCAGTGGTAGAGTAGTTGCCTAGCACATGCAAGGCCCTGGTACTGTAAAACAGAATCCCTAGTACCGTAAACCAAAGATACAAAAAAAACTGTCAAGGTTATAAAAAGCAAGGAAAAGTTGAGAAACTGTCATGAATTGAGGGAGACTAGGGAGACAGGACAACTAAATGCAACCGATTATCCTGAGTTGGATATTAGAACAGAAAATTAATAAAAGTGGAAAAAAGTTCGTAATTAACAATGTTGTACGAATGCGAATTTCTTATTTTTGGTAAATGTACCATGGTTATGTAAGATGGTAACAATGGAAGAAGCTGGTTGAAAGGTATACTGGGGACTCTCTGAACTAGTTTTTCAAAGTTTCCATAAATCTAAAATCATTCTGCAGTGGCTCATACCTGTCATCACAGCTACTCAGGAGGCTGAGGCAGGAGGATCACAAGTTCAAAGCCAGCCTGGGCAACATAGCAAGACTGTGGCTCAAAAAGCAATCTAGCAGCCGGGTGTGGTGGCGCACACTTGTCATCCCAGTATTTGGGAGGCTGAGACCTGAGGATCCAGGTTCGCGGCCAGCCTCAGCTATTTAGTGAGGCCCTCCGCAACTTAGTGAGACCCTGTTTCAAAATAAAGGATAAAAATAGGGCTGGGGGTGTAGCTTGGAGGTAGAATGTCCCTGGGTTCTAGTACCGCAAAAAAAAAAAAAAAAGCAATCTAGCAAGCAAAGAAACAAACAAAAAACAACAAAACAACTTAAAGTTATTCTGAAAAATTTAAAACATCTTATATTTTACATAACAGGTATGCTAATTATTTCTACCAGAAAGAAATGATCTGTTAATAACCACTTTCTTCTGGTTCACTATTTGGCAGGAGTGTTGTTAGTGAAGAATCAGACTGCCTGGGTTTGAGTTGCCACTTATTTATGGGACCTCAGGAAAGTCCTTTAATTTCTCAGTGCCTCAGTTTCTTCATGTTAAATGGGAATAAGAAAACATCATACAGATATTGTGATAATTAAATCAGATGATACACACAAAAAATTCTATTTTATAAATGTTAAGCTGGGCGTGGTGGCGCACACTTCTAGCCCCAGTACTTGGGAGGCTGACACTGGAGGATCCGGGTTCGTGGCCAGCCTCAGCTACTTAGTGAGGCCTCCGCAACTTAGTGAGACCCTGTTTCAAAATAAAGAATAAAAAATAGGGCTGAGGGTGGAGCTTGGAGGTAGAATGTCCCTGGTTCAATCCCCGGTACTGAAAAAAAATAAATGTTAAATAATAGCAATAGTAGAGAACCTTTCTTTTTTTTTTTAAATACTGGGGATTGAACCTAGGGGCATTCTACCTCTGAGCTACATTCCGGTCTTTTTTTTTTTTTTAAACAGGGTCTTGTTAAGTTGCTGAGACTGGCCTCAAACCTGTGATCCTTCTGTCTCAGCCTCCCAAGTACTGGATTATAGACATGTGCTACCACACCTGGTGGATGCAAGAAATGTTGAGGACTTATCTTGGAGAAACAATTATATTCTAATATTAGTATTGTAAAACTCCAGGGTGTTCCTGCAAGGCTAAATACCTAACCCTTGGATGTTTTATCTTTGGGTCCCATTAGTCACAATAATTACCAAGCAGAGTTCACATTTCACTTTTTTAAAACAATATATAAACTTGGGTGTGGTAGCACACTCCTATAATCCCTATACTTGGGAGACTGAGACAGGAGGATCATAGGTTCTAGACCAGCCTCAGAAAATTAGCGAGACCCTGTTTCAAAATAAAAAGGGTTAGGTAGAATGCCCTTGGGTTCAACCCAGAACCAACCAAAACAAAACACAATAAAACCAAAATCAAAAACTATACATATGGTTCTCTAATTCAAAGAAATACTTCTGGGAAAATTCTGGTTTGGGAATCCCACTGGTAACAAAAGGAGGGAGATTTAGAAAATTCCTTTAATTTAGGGTGGTGGTTCTCAAATTTTAGGCTGACTCAGACTCACTCAGAGGACTTGTTAAAACATAGACTACTTTATTCCTAGGTACTTTATTGTTTTTGAGGTTATTGTGAATGGAATTGTTTTCTCGATTTTTTTCAGTGGATTCATGGTTGGCAATATAGAAACGCTTCTGATATTGTTAGATTGATTTTGTATCCAGATACTTTGCTGAATTTGTTAATCAATTCTAAAAGTCTTTTGGTTGCGTTTATTGGGTCTTCTAAATATAGGATCATATCATCTGCAAATAGAGATAATTTCAGTTCTTTTCCTATTTGTATTCCTTTGATTTCCTTCTCTTGCCTTATTGTTCTGGCTAGCATCTCAAGAACTAGATTGGAAAGGAGTGGTGATAGTGGGCATTCTTGTCTTGTTCCTGATTTTAAAGGGAATTCTCACAGTTTTTCCCCATTCAATATGATGTTGGCTATGGGTTTATTGTATATTGCCTTTATGATGTTGAGGTAAGTTCCTTCTATTTCAATTTTATGCAGTGTTTTTAACATGAATGGGTGTCAGATGCTTTTTCAGCATCTACTGAAACCAGACTCCCATAGTAATGCATGCGTATCTATGTTTATAGCCAAACTATGGAACTAGCCTAGGTGCCCATCAACAGATGAATGGGTTACAAAATTATGGGATATGTACACAATGGGATTCTTTCTACTCAGCCTTAAAGAAAAACAAAATTATGTCATTTACAGGGAAATGGATGGAACTGGAGAATATTATGCTAAGTGAGATTAGTCAGTCACAAAAAGTGAAAGGTCAGATGTTCTCCCTCATATGCGGAAGCTAGGGAGAGATTGGGACACAGGAGGGACTCCAGACAAAGGAGGAGAAATCTTAGTGGAGTGAAGGAGGGGCCTAACAGAGGGAGGCGGGAGCGGGGAGGAAGACTTGAAGAGGGAAATACCTCAAAGGACATGATGTACATACACAGATCTATCAGTGCCAATCACAGTGTCATGCATGGGAAGGTGGGGAGGAGGAGGGAGTGGAGTGGGAGCTGGGGAAAGGCTCACTGAGTGCTGGTGCATGTATGCCTCTATCACTCTGAACTTCAACACGATGTATGATTACAGTGCACCAATAGCAACAACAACAAAAAACATTGACGGCCAGACTCTCTCCCTGGGTTTTAGAGTTCAGTAGGCCTGGGGTAGAACCCGAGAACTGCATTTCTATGAAGCTCCCAGGTGGTACAGGTGTTGCCAGTCTGACCACACTTTGAGAACCACTGCTTTGGAAGAACTAATGGACTTGGGGATTTGTTTTTACCTAATGTTGGAATAAAGTTAAAACCCAGGGAAGGATTCAGCCCCCTGGTGGGCCCCAAGGCTAGAAGTCACCTGCCATTAATCCTTCCTGTACTCTGAGAAGTGACACAGCTTTTTATTTCCCTTCAAAATCTTCCTGTGCAAAAGATGTTTGGTGGCATCTCTGCTGGGGTAGAATATTTTCTTCATGACTAGGAATGCCAGGGGCATTAATCTAGTTCAACGATTCTCAAATTTTATTGCGCATGAGACTCACTTGAAGAACTTATATAATAAGCACATTTCTGGGCTCATGCAAGAGGCTTTGATTTATCAGATAATCATACTAGCAAGCATTTATCATCCATTTTCTCTGTGTCAGGCACTTTTAGAAGCACTTTGCATGTAGGAACTCATTGATTCCTCAAAAAAATAAAAATTCCTATGAAGTAGCTACAATTACACTCCTCATTTTATAGAGGAGGAAACTGACATTCAGAACAGTTAGTAACTAGGTAGCTAGTTGTCGACTAGTTAGTGGTAGAGCCCGGATGTACATCTAGGCAGTTGGCTCTAAACCCTCTCTCGCCCTGACTCTACCACCACTTGTCTGGGTTGAGGATCCCTAATTTGAGTTCTCCGAAAGGATACCCTAAATTAAAGAGACGGAGGTAAGTACTCCATTGCAGTGGTGGTTCTAGAAGTACAAACAAGGGATGGAGAAAGTGACTAAGAGAGGATGAGTTAAGGAGAAGGTTGTGGATGGCGACAGCCAAGGCTCGGTCGTGCTGGGGATGTTCCAAGGAACCACAAAGAAAGTGTCTTAAAATCGCTTTGCTGAAGACGAGACAAGCTGGGGTACTTGCTCACGTCTCCTTTCCCTTATTGGTCAGGGGTTGTCTTGCTGGGCAAGTCTTCCCTGGGATTTACAAGCTCTTTTGAAGGCAGAGAGTAGCCCTCGGGCAATAGTGGAGAAGCTCCATGCAATGAGTCATCTCTCATGACTGCAGGCAAACTATTGAGCTAGGGCATAGGGATTCAGGTGGAGTATCAACAGGAATTGGCCTTTCAATAGGCTTCTCCGGTGGTCCAGGGAACACACTTTGAGAAATAGTGTTTTAATGTGAGGAAACCCTTGGGGTGCCCTACCTGGTGGTCCAGATCAAAGCAAGAGAGCTCTTTCTTTTTCTTTTTTCTTTCTTTTTTTTTTTTTTGGTACTAGAGACTGAACCTAGGCCCATTCTACTCCAAGCTACACCCCAGCCCTGTTTAATTTTTTATTTATTATTATTATTATTATTATTATTATCATTATTATTGCAGTACTGGGGATTGAACCCAGAGGCATTCTACCTCCAAGCTACACCCCCAGCCCTATTTTTTATTCTTTATTTTGAAACAGGGTCTCACTAAGTTGCAGACAGCTGCTGTCGATGACCACAGAAAGTTAACCTTCCATAGATTTACAGGAAAAGAGAAGTTTCTGTGTCCACATTCCACTATCTATCTTTCTCATTCCAAAGAACTTGAAAAATTCATCACTGATTCTCCCTCCTCCTACTGATAAAATTGAACGGAACTGAATTGGAATTCCAGAATCCAAATTGTGGAGAGGATAGAATTTAGGACACATCTAAAAGCTATATATGTATATATATTTAGATTTGTGTGTGGTACTAGGGATTGAACCCAGGGGCATTCTACCTCTGAGCTACACCCCCAGCCCTTTTTATTTTTCGTTTTGAAACAAGGTCTCATTAGGTTGCTGAGAATCTTGCTATGTTGCTGAAGTTGGCTTTGAACCTGCAAACCTCCTGTCTCAGCCTCCCAAGTATTAGGATTATAGGCGTGTGCTACCACATCTGGCTTAAAAGTAACATATTTAACACTCTTATCTCCCATGGCATTCACTGAGTCCTGGTGAGACAATTCAACAGCAACAGGGTAGTGAGAAAGAATTAGAACTAGAGATGTCAGACGGGCGTGGTGGGGCACGCTTGTCATCCCAGTACTTGGGAGGCTGAGACAGGAGGACTGCAGGTTCACGGCCAGCCTCAGCTACTTAGTGAGGCCCTTTGCAACTTGGTGAGACCCTGTTTCAAAATAAAGAACAAAAAATAGGACTGAAGGTGTAGCTCAGAGGTAGAATGCCCCTGGGTTCAATCCCTAGTATCAAAAAACAAAAAAATTTAAAAGAAAAAAGAACCAGGGATGTCAGAGCTGAAAGGGGGGCCTAGAAAAGCATCCAAACCAAGGATTACAAACTCAGATGTCTTCATGGGCCAAGCAGATATCATGGCTGGTTATAAAAATGTAGCTGGTTGCATATGCACCTGTCATTCCAGTGTCTCGACAGGCTGAGGCAGAAGGATTGCAAGTTTGAGGCCAGTCTCTGCAATTGAGCAAGACCCTGTCTCAAAATAAAAACTAAAAAAGGGGGCTGGGGATATATCTCAGTGGTAGAGTGCCCCTGGGTTCAATACCCAGTACTGGGGGAAAAAAAGATGTATGTAAAATAATTGTGAGATGCAGTATATGCAACTGTATTAGCCCATTTTCTGTTGCTATAGCAAAATGCTTGAAGCTGAGTGCTTATATGCAAAATGCTTGAAGCTGAGTGCTTATAGCTTAGCTCACAGGGTTGGGGGCTGAGAGTTCATGATCATGTGGCCCTATCAGTTCAGTCCCTGGTTAGAGGGTTCGGGCGACATCATGACACGGCAGAGGGCATCGTGTCTGGCGAGTGTGCGAGAGGGAGAGATCACACGGTGGGACTGGAAGCCAGAGAGATTCAGTGGCCAGCCTTGCGGGACCACTCTTTTTTTTTTCTTTGTGGTACCGGAGATTGAACCCAGGGACGTTCTACCTCCGCGCTACACCCCCGGCCCTATTTTTTTATACTTTATTTTGAAACCGGGTCTCATGAAGTTGCGGAGGGTCTCACTAAGTAGAGAGAGAGAGACAGAGAGAGAGAGAGAGAGAGAGAGAGAGAGCTGAGGCTGGCCGCTAACCCGGATCCTCCGGTCTCCGCCTCCCAAAGTACTGGGATTACAAGCGTGCGCCACCACGCCCGGCTTATACTTTATTTTGAAACTGGGTCTCACGAAGTTGCAGAGGGCCTCACTAGGTAGAGAGAGAGAGAGAGACAGGGAGAAAGAGAGAGAGCGCTGAGGCTGGTTGCGAACCTGGATCCTCCGGTCTCCGCCTCCCAAAGTACTGGGATTACAAGAGTGCGCCACCACGCCCGGCTGCGGGACCACTCCTGTGGGAAATAACTGGAGTCCCATAATCACTACATTAATCCCTTCCAAGGCAGCACCCCCAATGACCTAACCACCTTCCACTAGACCCCGCCTCTTAAAGGTTCCACTGCCTCAGTACCACGACACTGGAGACCACGTGCTCTTCCAGCACACGAGCCTTTCGGGGATCCACACCTGCCACATTCAGACCATAGCAGCAGAAGAGTGGTGAGGCATGGGGCAAACTAGAGAATGTGTACTCTTTCTAATCTTCGGTAATGCTGGGCTGGCCAAAGGAAAAGGACAAAAGAATATAAAAAAACTTTGAGGATCTTTTTTTTTTTTGCGGTACTGGGGATTGAACCCGGGGCGTTCTACCTCCGGGCTACACCCCCAGCCCTATTTTTTATTCTTTATTTTGAAACCGGGTCCCACTAAATTGTGGAGGGCCTCACTAAGTAGCTGAGGCTGGCTGTGAACCCGGATTCTCCCGTCTCAGCCTCCCAAGTACTGGGATGACAAGCGTGCGCCACCACGCCCGGCCTAGGCCTTACTTTTTATTTTTAATTACACCATAAAAGCTTTCCATGGAACTTTGTATTAGTGAAATTAGGCAAAGGAGAAGCAAGATCTTCTAGAAGGCTGGAGAACTTTTGATCCCATTAGTGCTACTGGGAGATCTGCTGAGCCAAGCGAGAGAAGGTTAATGTCTAACCCGGGCCTAATTTATGACCTGAGTGTACAAACCACTTTCAAGACTGTACGGCTGACTAATGAATTTATTAGGGAGATTAATGCTCATTATCTGCCATTTCAAGCTGTGCTGGTATGTACTAACTCCATCGTCATACCTGGGAACACGCCGAAACTCCGAGGTTCGGTGGAACTGTGGGCGTGTTCCCCAAGAACTCGCCCAGATTTTGAAGGGAAGGGAGGAGAGGAGTCGGCCCCTGCTCCAGTGTTGTCTTTTGTAGAGCCCAGGAGGCTGGCCTGATCTCCTGCCCCATCAACCTCTCAGGACCTGCCTTGGGCAGGTTCAGGCAACGTGCCCAACCCCACAGAGATAACTGCCCCAGCTCTGCCATATGGTGACCTACCTTATGGAAGGGAAACATATTTCTTTTCCACTGCGGCCATCTTTAGTCTCCTTGCTACTCTCAGCTCATCCACATGAACCATGCTGTACATCCAGATAGATATTTTATTACAGCAGTGTTTAGTAAGGCGGGGCTAATCACCTGATTCAACCATACCAAGTCCCAGAGTCTTATCTGAAACAGTCTAGTAGTTTCCTCCTTGTCCGGGGATCTTGTTTTTGAACTCAAGGTCACAGGAAGACAGCCAGGGCTTTTGTAAATAAAGACTTCATCTATGTGATGGGGTGACAGCTGTATTCTGTACAGTTAATCGAGACCACAGAACTCTGAGGGTCCCCTCGATCCACACAGGTGGATCCACGGTGGTGGACTAAGTCCTACCGCCGAAACCGGGCTGTCTTCTCTTATAGGGTGCATGTCCAGTGGATTTTGATGAATGAAGTCCAAGGACTAGAGAAGGGTAGAGAAATATGAAAGTTTATTTTATTTTATTTATTTATTTTGCGGTACCGGGGATTGAACCCAGGGGCGTTCTACCTCCGAGCTACACCCCCGGCCCTATTTTTTATTCTTTACTTTGAAACAGGGTCCCACTAAGTTGTGGAGGGCCTCACTAAGTAGCTGAGGCTGGCCGTGAAGCTGCGATACTCCTGTCTCAGCCTCCCGAGTACTGGGATTACAAGCGTGCGCCACCACGCCTGGCTTTTTTTTTTAATTTTTATTTTTTGTGGTACTGGGGATTGAACCCGGAGGCATTCTACTTCTGAGCTACACCCCCAGCCCTTTTTATTTATTGATTGTGAAATAGGGTCTCGTTAGGTTGCTGAGGGTCTCGCCCTACTTGAAAGTTTGTTTGTTTGTTTATTTATTTATATTTATTTGCAGTACCGGGGATTGAATCCAGGGGCATTCTACCTCCGAGCTACACCCCCAGCCCTATTTTTTATACTTCATTTTGAAACCGGGTCTCATGAAGTTGTAGAGGGCCTCACTAAGTAGCTGAGGCTGGCCGTGAACCCGGATCCTACAGTCTCAGTCTCCCAAGTACTGGGATTACAAATGTGCGCCACCACGCCTGGCCTTGAAAGTTTATTTTAAATCAGGGAAAGATAGAAGACAAAAGCAGCTCCCCTACACACAGGGGAGGGAGGTCCCAGAAAGAGAGTAACCACTGAAGCTCTTGGGAGGTGGGCTTTTAAACCTTACTGAGGTTCCTCATCTGCTCTTTTATGATTGGTCAGAATTGGGTTTGGGAGACCCAATGTCTTTTGACCAATTTCATTCCTTAAATTGAGTTGCTATCTTGTGGGCTGCTGGTCCTTGATCTCCTGGTGCCTACTGCTCACCTCCCTGTTCACTTCCCCACCTCACAGGAGGGGATGCAGATGGCCTTTAAATCCCTCCTGTTTCCCGGGCCTCTGCCCTGCCCCACCGCTATCATCAAGAAGCATAGTTCTCTCAAGGACCAACTCAGCTCTCTTTACACTAAGAGCATGAGGACCTTGCTGAAACCGAGGAAGAGAGAAAATAGAAAGTAGCACATGGGTCCCACACCACTGTGGCTTTGATCATGTGTCTGATCCCACATGGGCCAGGGGACATAGATCCTCTAATACAATGAGACCCCTTTCAATGCCTTGGCTGACAGAGCCCCAACTTGGGATTGACCCCAGGTTATAACTGTTTTCGTCAACCTTCAGATGCTTCATGTCCCCACGGGGTAGCAAGACCCTTGGTGTTTGGCATCAGCTGTAAGCCAAAATACACTCTCCCCCACACCCTCTCTCACTCCTCTTTGTGTGGAGCTTGGGTTACCAGCCCCACATCCCCTTCCCTCACAGAAAGTTTCTCATTAAAGGTTTTTCCTATCGGCAGTCATTAGCGGGTCTACCTCATTGTGAAAGGGATTCTCAAAGTGTTGAATCTCAAGAGAGTAAGAGTTAGGGGTTCTCAGTCCCTGCCATCCAGGAAGGTTCCTTCACCACTACAGAGTTTTCCTACCTCTCCCTTGGAGGACAGCTCTATAAGAGGTGAGAGTCCAGAGAAATGGACACCGCCTAACTTTTTTTTTTTTTGCGGTACTGGGGATTGAACCCAGGGGCGTTCTACCTCCGCGCTACACCCCCGGCCCTATTTTTTATACTTTATTTTGAAAGCGGGTCTCATGAAGTTGCAGAGGGCCTCACTAAGTAGAGAGAGAGAAAGAGAGAGACAGGGAGAGAGGGAGAGACAGGGAGAGAGAGAGAGAGCTGAGGCTGGCCACGAACCCGGATCCTCCGGTCTCCGCCTCCCAAAGTACTGGGATTACAAGCGTGCACCACCACGCCCGGCCCGCCTAACTTCTTTTGACCCTAAGAAGGCCTGAAGAGAGACTCTTCCACCAGGTGTGGTGGCGCACGCCTGTAATCCCAGTACTTGGGAGGCTGAGACAGGAGGATTGCGGGTTTGAGGCCACCTTCAGCAACTTAGCAAGACTCTCAGCAACTTAGTGAGACCCTGTTTCAAAACAAAAACATATAAAAGGATTTGGGGTACAGTTTGGAGGTAGAATGCCTCTGGGTTCATTCCCAGTAACACACACACACACACACACACACACACACACACACACACACACAGACACACACACACTGACTCTTCTCTAAACATAAAAAATGCTGGCCATTTTTTATGGCCCTCCCCTCTGTACCTCCCAAAATAACAGAAAGGGAGAATATTACATTTTTTCCACCAGGTAGCCCATTAGGAAAAATCTATAGCAATTTTATTTATTTAATTTTTTTGCAGTACTGGGGATTGAACCCAGGGGCATTCTACCTCTGAGCTACACCTCCAGCCCTTTTTTTTTATTCTTTATTTTTGAAACAGGGTCTCACTAAGTTGCAGAGGGCCTCACTAAGTAGCTGAGGCTGGCCGCGAACCCGGATCCTCCTGTCTCAGCCTCCCAAGTACTGGGATTATAAGCATGCACCACCACGCCTGGCTCTCTATAACAATTTTTGATTCCTACGAAAGAACTATTGTTGGGAGTTAGGAGTAGACGAAGGGTCTTCATCGAGGGAGTCATCTCTGTTCTGTTATGGTCTGGCTTTTTCTTCTTCAAGGTTCTTCTAGTTGACTTCTGACTACCCTGTGATAGCCCAACTCTCAGGTCTGCTCAATGCTCTTAAAGTTCGAATCCTATTCTTACCTTTGCCCTTGTTATTTTTCCACAGGTGGGAAGCTGCAGATGTGCTCTACAAACGTGGGCTGCTCTTCTACGCGCCATCCCAGGTAGACTTGTCTTCCATTTGCACGATGCTGCTCTGCTGTCTGACCTGGGTGGAGGTAGGAGATCTCTCTGGGCGTGCTGGGTTATGGGTCTGTGGAGGACGGGAGAGACCTTTCATTCTCCTGCCTTGACATGAAGTTATTTCCCAGTTGAGGGAGAGCAGGTTTCCCCCCAGATAGGCAGAAACAGGAATACAGTACAACTCTTTCTTTATGGCACTACTGAACAGCATCTCTGGCCTCCCCAGAGTCCCAGGTATGTTTCTGTCCAAATATCTCAAGCATTGTATATATTATGTGGTTTTGCAATCTTCCCATCGTTTTTATCATTGGCGATTTAGACACTCCTTTCCAAATATGAGAAGTGAGGAAGGGTCACTCTCTCAATCTATCCCAGAGTCTAGGCAGTCACTGGGTTTTTAAGTTACCTTTCAACACATACAGTATTTCAACATATAGGTGTAACTTGCATATCGAACATGCAAGAGTATTCCTCAAGCCCAAGGAGAAAGTCATGCACTCCGATTTCCCTTGAAATATAATTATTATTTTATATTTAGCTACCTCACTTTTGGCAAAGACATATGACCAGAGAGATATTTCTCTACTCAAAGTTCTTTAAAAAATTTTCCTGTTATTTTATTATTTTTTCTTGGGGTATTTTTGTGGGTTTAAAAAAAAATCATTCGTATTGGTGAATTGTAATGACACATAATAGTGGAATTTGTTCTTACACACCGATACGTGCACATAACATAATTTGGTCAGTTTCATTCACTGGTACCTCCACTTTCCTTCTCCTTCTCCCTCCTTCTGGTCCTTGTCTTCTCTTCTACTTGTCTCCCTTCTGTTTACGTGAGATTTCCTTTTCCCCTCATTCTTACATAGCTTCCATGTATGAGAGAAAACATAAAACCCTTGACTTTCTGAATCTGGCTTCTTTCACTTAACATAATGCTCTCCAGTTCCATCTATTTTCCTTCAAATGACGTAATTTTGTTCTTTATGGCTGCGTAGCTTTCATTGTATGTATGTACCACATTTTCTTTATCCGTTCATCTGTTGATGGGCACCTGGGCTGGTTCCATAACTTGGCTATTATGAATTGCACTGCTATAAACACGGGTATGCATGTACCACTGTAGTATGCTGATTTTAATTTTTTGAGATAAATACCAAGGAGTGTTATAGCTGGGTCATATGGTAGTTCCATTCCTATTCTTTTGAGAAAACTCCATACTGATTTCCATAGTGGTTGGACTAATTTACAATCCCACTAATATTGTATACACGTTCCTTTTCCCCCACATTCTCACTACCGTTTATTACCATTTGTATTCTTGGTGATTGCCATTCTAACTACAGTAAGATAAAATCTCAGTGTAGCTTTGATTTGCATTCCCTGGTTGCTAAAGATGTAGAACATTTGTGTATATATTTGTGGGCCATTTGTATTTCTTCTTTTGAGAAATGTCTGTTTAGTTCTTTTGCCCATTTATTGACTGAGTTATTTGTTGTTTTGGAGGTAAGCTTTTTGAGTTGTTACATAGTATGGATATTAATTCTCTATTGGAAAAGTAGCTGACAAAGATTTTATACCATTTTGTAGACTCTCTCTTGATACTCTTTATTTATTTATTTATTTTGTGGTACCAGGGATTGAACGCAGGGCCATTCTACCTCCACGCTATACCCCCGGCCCTATTTTTTATACTTTATTTTGAAACCGTGTCTCACGAAGTTGCAGAGGGCCTTGCTAAGTAGAAAGAGGGAGAGAGAGAGAGAGAGAGAGAGAGAGAGAGAGAGCTGAGGCTGGCCGCGAACCCGGATCCTCCGGTCTCCGCCTCCCAAAGTACTGGGATTACAAGCGTGCGCCACCACGCCCGGCTTTCTTGATACTCTTTATTGTTTCCTTTGCTGTGCAGAAATTTTTAAATTTTATCCTATCCCATTTATTAATTTTTGATACGATTTCCTGAGTTTTAGGAGTCCTGTTAAGGAAATCGTTGCCTGAGCCTATATGTTGGAGTGTTGAATCCATGTTTTTTTTTTCTAGCAGTTGCAAAGTTTCTTGCCTAATTCCTAGGTTTTTGATCCATTTTGAATTGCTTTTTGAGCAGAGTGAGAGAAAAGGATCTAGTTCCATTCTTCTACACATGGATATCCAGTTTTCCCAGCACTATTTGTTTAAAAGGCTGTCTTTTTTCCCAATGTATGCTTTTGGTATCTCTGTCAAGAATCAGATGACTGTATCTGTGTGGGCTTGTTTCTGTGTCCTCTATTCTATTTCCTTCATCAATGTGTCTGTTTTTATGCCAGTACCACATGGTTTTTATTACTGTAACTCTATAATATAATTTAAAATCAGATATTGTGATGCCTCCAGCATTTCCCTTTTGCTTAGAAATGCTTTGGCTATTCTGGGTCTTTCATTCTTCCATATGAATTTTTTTGTTTATGTTTGTATTGGTACATTGTAATTACACATCATAGTGAGATTCAAAGTGATACACACATATATGCACACATCACTTGGTGCATTTCCCTCCACATTCAATATAAAATTTCAGACTGTTTTTCTAGTTCTGTGAAGAATGTCATTGGTATTTTGATGAGGATTGCATTGAATCTGTAGATCGTTTTTGAGTAATAGGGCTATTTTAACAATATTAATTCTGCCTGTTCATGAACATGGGAGGACTTTCTATCTTCTAGCATCTTCTTCAATTTCTTTCTTCAGTTTCTATAATTTTCATTATATAGGTCTTTCACCTCTTTGGTTAGATTTATTCCTAGGTGTTTGTTTGTTTGGTTGGTTGGTTTTTTTAGGCTATCATGAATGGAATTGTTTTCCTAATTTCTTTTTCAGTGGATTCATTATAGGTATATGGGAAAGCTATTGATTTTTGTATATTGAATTTTTACCTTGTTACCTTGCTGAATTTATTAGCTCTAGAAGTCTTTGTTAGAGCTTTTTGGATCTTCGAAATATTCCCTTCCAAATTCATTCTATGAAGCCAATATCACCCTGATATTTAAACCAGATAAGGACACATCAAAGGAAGAAAACTATAGACCAACAACTTTGAAGAACATAGATGCAAAAATTCTTAATAAAATATTAGCAAATTGTACTCAGCAACACATTAAGAAGATTGTACATGATGACCAAGTTGGTTTCATTCCAGGGATCCAAGGACGGTTCAACATATACAAATTAATACATGTAATTCACCACATAAACAGCATTCAGGGCAAAAGTTGCACAATCATCTCAAGAGATGCACAAACAGCCTTTAAGAAAAGTCAGCACACTGTCATAATAAAAACCCTGAAGAAACGAGGGATAGAAGGAACTTATCTCAAACCCAGAGCCAGCATCATACTTAATGGGGAAAATCTGACAGCATTTATTCTAAAATCAGGAACAAGACAAGGATGGCCACTCTCAACACTCCTATTCAATATAGTATCTGAAATTTTAGCCAGAGCAATTAGGCAAAAGAAGGAAATAAAAGGGATACAACTAGGAAAGGGAGAAAGCAAATGATCACTGTTTGCAGGTAGTATGATCTCTACTTCTAGTTAGATAACAGCAAGTAAACACGTCAGTAAATGAAAGGTGGCATTCGCCCTGAAGTCAAGGGCATGGCAGGCACGGTGGTGCCTTGGGATAGCCACTATTCAGGTCCAGCTGGTCACTGGCATACGAGGGAGGGCTGAAACTCCAGTCTTGTGACATAGTCCCATTTTTCACGAAGGTCAGGAAACCCTGATTTTATTGTGTGAAATCTCCCTGTTTGAAAATGTTGGCTTAAATCTTATGCAAATACTGTGTGGTCCAAACAAAACATGTCTGCAGGCCAGATGTAGACTTCGGGCTACTAGTTTGGAACCTGTGATGGGAAATGGTAACACCAAGAAGCACGGTGGTGCCCAGGGTTTTAAAGCAAGCCATAGGCTACTGGGTTCACGTGCCTTTTGTCAGATGAAAGAATCGCCGCAAGCTTTTGACATCCGAGCATTAGGAGCGATCCGAGGTACTTCTTTTTCTTGAGGGTAAATCATATATATTGTGAAAAACAATGTGTGTCGCTTTCCTCACCCACTTGCTATAGGAGACAGAAAACAACTGTATTCTTTCATTTGGTCCCAGGAGAAAAAGATCCAGAGAACATCATTTCCCTGGGTTCAAAGTTAGAAATTCTAATTTGGAAGTAGCTAGGTGACACAGAGAAGGTGAGAGATGAGGGTTATACATTCTTTTTCTCTGTAGCTGGGGGAGAGAGGACAAAAAGTCACACAGTGTCTACCTTGCAAAAGAAAAGGATTGAATAAAAATGGAAAGAGGCATTCAAGTATACCTATGTTTGCAAGTATCCATGATGCTTGTATTGTGCAGTCAAAATATCTGGATGAGTTATGAAAACAGTCAGCCATAAACCAGGCATGGTGGCGCCTGCTTGTAATCCCAGTACTTGGGAGGCTGAGACAGGAGGTTCACAGGTTCGTGGCCAGCCTCAGTAACTTAGTGAGGCCCTCTGCAACTTAGTGAGACCCTGTTTCAAAAATAAAGAATAAAAAATAGGGCTGGGGGCATAGCTTGGAGGTAGAATGCCCCTGGGTTCAATCCCCAGTGCCACACACACACACACACACACACACACACACACACCAACCAAACAGTCAACCCTTGAGCACGTGCCTGGCGTATGAACAGGGCAAAGGTGTTTCTACTCATAGATGCAAATCTTTTTCTTCCTTTTCTGACTCTTTCAACCAACAAAGGAACCCAGAGCCATTCAATTTAGCATTCCCGGACCATGAATAAAGCGCCCATGGAAGCTATTCTATCCCTTTCATGGCCCCAGGGTATCAGACCATTCTTACTGATCCCCTGAACTGAGTGAAAACTGCTTCTATGTAGAGCACATGTGTAACCTCATGCTATCTAATTATAACCAGATAAACACTGCGAAAGCTCGCTCCTCATTTGTAGCGGTGCTGATCATTAGCAATGACCAAGGTTACATAAAAAAAAATTCATGGAAAGAAATCTTGACTAAATAATGAAGAGGGAAATGAATACTAATAAGTACAGCCCGAGTTTAACTTACCAGGCAGAAAAAGGCAATTTGGTTGTTTCTGAGTGCATAAAAATAATGTTAGCAGGTATATCAAACTTAGCAAACAAAAATACATGTCATCTGACTATGGATCTATTGTTTTAATTAATAGACATAATTTTTAATTAGGCTATCAATTATCTGTAGGTGAGTATTGGAAAATTACTTGCTTTCTTAAAGTATTAAATAATAGATATATATTTTGAAGACTTTAAGACACACACACTATATATATATAGTGTGTGTGTGTGTGTGTGTGTGTGTGTGTGTGTGTGTGTGATACTGGGGATTGAACACAGGGACATTCTACCTCTGAGCTACACCCCAAGCCCTATTTCATTTTATTTTTTATTTTAAAACAGGGTCTCACTGAGTTGTGGAGGACCTCACTAAGTAGCTGAGGCTGGCTGTGAACCTGTGATCCTCTTGTCTCAGCCTTCCAAGTACCAGGATTACAGGCGTGCACCACCATGCCTGGCTCAAAATTTGTATTCTTAGAGTCGACATCGCATCATCTCCATTTCCAAAAAATATTACGGTACCTAAGCTTGCTAATTGTGGCTTTGACCTGCCTTGCCAATCTACCCTTCCCTCTGCTCAGTCTCTCAGCACATATCCTAGCCCAGTGCTTTCCAAATTTTAATTATATTGACAAATTTCCTGGGGATTTTACTAAGGTATATATATTCTAGTGCCAATCCTGTTGGTCCAGGGACCACACTTTGAGCAGCAAGGCCCAGCCTGTGGGAAGTACAGCCTCCTCCCCCATCCTCCTCCCAGTTCCACCCTCCCCCTCTCCCTGCAGGTATGCCTCTCTCCTCCAGCCCTTCTTGCATCACACCGGAGGATGAATGTTTCTTAAGTTCTACCCTGATGGTTTCAGCAAGGGTGCAACTTCTTTTAGAGGGGAAGAGACTCGCCCCCTCACCCCCAGGGTTTAGGAGGGAAGCATTGACTAGTGACTCTTGTAGAAAAGGCCTGCTAGACAAGAAAGCCCTACAGTCTTCTCCCAAATATCCCATTCTCTGAAGTCTTTTTTTAGTTACCATC
>PVJS01005716.1:34635-63106 GCA_004027185.1 Glis glis | reverse complement strand
CACACAGAGTCATCTCTCAGTATCTGCAGGGGTTTTGTTCTAGGACCCTTGACAATTTTAAAATTTGCAGATGTTCAAGTCTCTTATATAAAATGATATAAAGCCTGATGTGGTGTCTCACGCCTGTAATCCTAGTACTTGGGGAGCTGAGACAGTAGGATAGCAGGTACGAGGCCAATCTCAGCAAAGTAAGGCCCTCAGCAACTTAATGAGAGAGAGCCCTTTCAAATTTAAAAGCAAATAAAAAGCTCTGGGGGTGTACCTCAGAGGTAAACTGTCCCTGGGTTCAATCCCTAGTACCAAGAAAAAAAAAGAGGTTTAGTATTTGCATATAATTTATAAACATAATCCCATATACTATATACTTTAAATCACTTCTAGATTGATAATACTTAATACACGGTAAATGCTACGTAAATATTTGTTATTCCATATTGTGTAGGGAATTATGAGGGCAAAAGGTCTACACAGACAATTCTGAGCAGATGCAAGCATTTAGGCCTAACTACGTTTTTGATCTGCAGTTGGTTGCCTCTGTAGATGCAGAACCCATAGATATGGAGGACTGATTGTACTATACGTTTGTTTTAGAGGGTTGTGATAAAGTTTAGAGATTCTACATAAGGAGCATTTATAACAATGCTTGAAAATTTAAGTCCTCAATTACTGATGGATATTGTTATTGGAGTGGAAATAAGGGGGTTGGGAATCATGTTTGGGGTAGATTTTCGTCATTTGGGTCCACACAATATCCAAATCATTTTAGTGTTGGGAAGAAACCTAAGAGAGAGGAGGGAGATGCACCTTCTACTATGGAGGCCAAAATGGGAGTGTCCCTGTCATTGGGAGAGCGGTCTCCTGGAAGAATTTGGCCTGGAGTTTCCTCCTGGAGTTCCAAATCTGGGAGCAACATGGCACTACTCTTTCCCTGCCTATATTCTGCCAGAGAATCGAGATACACAGGGTCCCTTAGTTCTTAATGTGATCTGAGCCTGACGTTTCTAGAAGCTTTCTGATATCCTCCAACAAATCATCATCATCGTTAGTATTATTAATGCTTGATTTCTGCTATTTCTTATTAGTAAAATACCCATTATAAATATAATTCTGATAGAGGCAGATCAACCCTTTCCAATCCGTTCATTGTTTCTTCATTGCTAACATACTTTGTTGTATCACTTCCTCGATTATAACCATGGCTCAATTCTCCATGTCTGTGAACAGTCTAAATCTATAAAAATGGGAAACTATGGATAAATTACAAAGTGGAATTTAACTCCCAAGGGTAAGCTGTTACATGCACAAACCTGGACTGAGCAGCATCTCTATCTCCTTTGAGTTTAAGGGCCTAAATATGACTGCTCAGAGAGCAGATGCCTAAAATGTCCAGTCTCACTCAGCGAGAGCCAATTACAAAAGAAATGATCATCTAGTGCAGGCACAACTTTCTGCTCGGTAGCCAGTGATTTTCCAATGTTTTTAAGTTAGAGGGAAATATATGACAGATGTGTTGGCTCTCGAAACAACAAAAACAGCTCCTTAAATCACCAAGAAGGATGGGGGGAGGAAGTAATACAATACAGGATAAATCAGGAGGGAGTCAGCAGGGCTGTCTGCTACGGTTGAGGGTAGCAAGCAGATGATGTGTTCAGTAGCAGTAAACAAGCATGGGCGAGAAGGTTCCAGACCACAAGGATCGACCAGTGTAGGAAACTGCCCTGCATCCCACCCTAAAGGAACATGATACATGACTTGAGGAACAGAAGAAGGATAAAATACTAACAGAAAATCAAGTGGGGCAACACTAAAGTACCGTTGTCTCTGTGCATTTAATAAAAATAGAGGAAGAGAAATGATGAATCAGTAACCTGCAGTTATCAGGACTTTAAGTACCTCATAATTCCCCAAGGCTCTTGGTTAGAAATGCAGATCCCTGGGTTTTGTGTGGAGCCTAAGGATCTATATTTTTAACAAGTTAGATGATGGTTCTATTGCAGATAGCATTACTCACTACAATGCACAAGCGTCCAGTAAGTTTCTACCTCTCTGAAGGTACAATGGTTGGGCGCGGTGGCACACCCTTATAATCTTAGAAATTGGGAGGCTGAAACAGGAGGATAATAGGTTATTGGCCAGCCTCAGCAACTTAGAGAGGCTTTTGGCAGCTTAGTGAGACCCCGTTTCCAAATAAAAAACAAAATAAGAATAGAGCCAGGATGTAGCTCAGAGGTTCAATCACTAGTACCACACACACACACACACATACACACACAAGTACAATGGCAGATCATATTGTCCTAGAATAATATATTCAAAGCTAAGATACCTGATGGGGGGGAGGCGGGGGGAGGGACACCAAGAGCTGTGTGCATGTATGTTAACACCAAACTGATACTCATTGTGATGTGAGACTACAATGCACCAATAAAAACATGAAAAAAAGAATAATCAGAGGTAAATAAAGCTCATTTATGAAAATTCTAACTTTTGTCATAGATTTGTTATTTGGTGATGTGTACAATCCAGTGATTATAAGAATGGCTATCATGTAGCAAGTCTTCACTGTGACCCCAACACTGCTAAGTACTTTACATGCCTTAAAAACTTACTCTTCAAAGCAACCCTATCAGGTTGGTTTTAGTATTATCCCAGTTTTACAGAAAAAGAAACTCATAAAGGAGAAGATATAAATTTTGCATTCACATATTATAATAGTTAATTTTATGTGTCTACTTGACTGAGCCATGCGGTACCCAGATATTTGGTCAAATATTATTCTGGGCATGTCTAAAGGGTGTTTCTGGATGAGATTAACATTTTAATGTGTAGACTGAGTAAATCAGACTCTTCCTCTCTAGAATGGGTAGGTTTCATCCAATCAGTTGAAGACCTGGATTGACAAAAAGACTGAGAGAGAGAGGGAACTTCAACTGCCTGCCTGGGACATCAGTCTTCTTCTGCCCTTGGACTAGAACTTACAAGGCTCTCCTGGTTCTAGGAAATTCAGATTTAGACAAGACCTTATACCATCAGCTCTCATGAGTCTCTGGCTTTCTGACAGCCTCTGGGACTGTGAGACAATAAATTCCTGTTGTCTAAGTCACCCAGTCTAGAGTATTTTCTTATGGTAGTCCAAGCAGACTAATAAAAGTTGAGTGCTACTGAAACAAATACCTAAACATGTGGACGTGGCTTTAGAACTGGGTGATGAACAGAGTCTGTAAGAGTTTTGAGATGCATGCTAGATGCACAGACATCACAGGAGATTCTGGTGAGGTCTCAGGTGGAAATGAAAACCATGTTATTGGAATCTAGAGGAATGGCAATGTTTGTTATAAAGTGTCAGAGCACTCGGCTGAGTCTTCTTAGTATTTTGTGATAAATGAACTTAAATATTTAACTAGGTAGCTAGAGAGAAAATAGGAAACAAAAGGGACTTCAGATAAATGAGGAGAGAGACCAGTAGAATAGTGGAAATGCATTGAGGGAGGGAGGTAGGGAAGGAAATAAGGAAGGAAACAGCTCAAATAATGTTATACCCATATATGAAAGTATCACTACCAAGCTCACATGGACAGGGAGGATGGAACGGGGTAGAATGAGGAGGGAAACACACCAAGTGATGTGTGCATGTTACGAATATATCACTTTGAATGTCTCTATGATATATAATTCAATTCACCAATAAAAAGCATTAAAAAACCTAAGGAGATGTCTAAGCAAAGTGTTGAAGGAGTGTCTTGATACCCCTTGACCGCTTATAGTACACTGTGAGGATAGAGGGAACTGAGTTAAAGAAATTTTTAAAGCAAAGGACCCAGAACTTAAAGATTTGGAAAACTGTTGGGAAAGAAAGAAAGAAAGAAAGAAAGAAAGAAAGAAAGAAAGAAAGAAAGAAAAGAAAAGAAAGAAAGGAAAGAAAGAAAGAAGAAAGAGAGAGAGAGGAGAGAAAGAGGGAGAGAGAGAGAAAGAGGAGAAAGAGAGAGAAAGAGGAGAGAGAGAGGGAGGGGAAGAGAGAGAGAGAGAGAGAGAGAGAGAGAGAGAGAAAGAAAGAAAAGAAAAATAAATATTATTCTGAATAGAATACTAAGGGTGTTGTTGAACAACCATTTGATAAGAGATCATGAATGCAACTCACGAACCTGATCAGTCATCTAAACAGAATCCAAAAATAGAGATGGGATTATATCAGCAGAGACACTGCTAGTTTGAACTAAAGGAGACAGGCAAGGCAGCGACGAATGAAGAAAGACTGCCAGACTGCTGGGTTTTATAGGATGGATCATAGAACTATTTACCTGTGAATATATACTATCTTTCAAGAAAAGAGAAAGACCACAGAGATAATTCAGACAACTATCACAGCTTCCAAACCCATCACTAGCCCTGAGCACCTAGGCCGGAGGAGCCAGGCCACCTCCACCCATTTGAGAAGCTGAGAGCAGAGCCCAGCAGAGCTACTCATGGGCATAGTTGCCACAGAGAGTCAAAGAGATGGGAGCTGGTGCTGCCCCAGTGCCTGGAGGGCAAAACACTGAACCAAAGAGGATTATTCTGAACCTTAAGATCGAATAGAATTGGTCTTGCTAGATTTTGTTACTTGCTTAGGCCAGACATCCCTTTCTTCCTTCCAATATTTCCTTCTTGGAATGGGAACATCTACCCTATACCTGTCCTGTCATTGTATTTTGGAAGCACATAATTTGGCTGGTTTCACATGTGCACAGGTGAAGAGGAATTCTTCCTCAGGATGAATCGTACCTTGAGTTTTGCCAATAGATGATGGGTATTGTATTTAGGTGAAACTAGGCTTTCAACTCTAGAGATGATACAGGATTAAGATGCTTGGGGATGTTGAGGTGAAATGAATTGTAATAAGGACACAAATTTGGAGGAACCAGTCCAATAGTATGGACTGAATATTTGTGCCCCTCCCTTCATTTTATGTGCTGATGCCCTAACCCCTGATGTAATGATGATGTTCACAGATAGGGACTTCGGGGGTAATTAGGGATATATGAATTAATAGGAGTAGGACTCTCATGATGGGGTTAGTGCCCTTATAAGGAGACAGCAGAGAGCTTCTTTCTCTCTGCCTCTGTTATGTGAGTACACAGTCAAAAGGCAAGCTGTCTTCAGGTCAAGAAGGGGGCTTCACTGGGGAACCGACCTGGCCAGCACCTTGATGTTGGACTTCTCAGCTTCCAAAACCATGAGAAAACGAAGTTCTGTGTCATTTTAGTACGGCAGGCCAAGCACATCAAGCCACATTCTAGGAAATAGTAGGGTTGAAATTCAGACCTAGAAGTCTGATTCATGTATTTTTTACTTAATCAACTATACCACATTCTCAGTAGTCTTTCTCCCCCCCCCCAAAGAATTTCTAGAGAGAAAGATTTGTATTTCTCTCACTCTCTCTCCATCTTTCATTTTGAAACAGGGTCTGTCTCATGTATTTTTTACTTGATCAACTATTCCACATCCTCAGTAGTCTTCTCCCCCAAAGAATTTCTAGAGAAAAAGGTTTGTATTCTCTCTCTCTCTCTCTCTCTCTCTTCCTCTCCATCTTTTATTTGAAACAGGGTCTCACAAAGTTGCCAAGGCTGGCCTCGAACTTGCAATCCTCCTGTCTCAGCCTCCCAAGTACCACGTATCCTCTTAAGGTATGTTTTGGCCTCCAAATTTTTCTTACACCAATGGATAAAAAAGTGGGACTTAATGGAAGGTTCCAGGTACTTTGGTTTATTCTTCCTTCTTAAAATGTATCTGAGTACTGGGATAAAAATTTTCCCAGCCCTCCCCTCACGAAGCTGTGTAGGCAGGCCACAAAGGAAAGGAGCAACTGAATCTCTCATTTCTATGGGACTCAGCCATGTCACCAACACCTGTGTCAAAATGAAGTTTCACCAGATGCAGTCCTGCCCCTGCAGGGACTGCTCAGCTGCAGGGTCTCCTGGAGGACCCACTGATGACGCACACTCCAGTCAGCTCATCAGACCACCATGCCGCTGGCCTTCTGTGGTCTGGTAAGAGCCAGAGCCCAGGGACAAAGACACAAATACGATTTTAGTACCTTCATATAGGTAAAACATTTTGCAACCACATTTCTGGTCTTTAGATTAGCATATACAATATGTTCAGTTAATAGTGTGGCCCAGGTTTGAAACTTGGTAGAGTGACAGGAACCACACTGCTTTCATAAGAGTGGGAAAAGGGTCTCAAGGATGTTTGTCTTGGTGCATGGAAAGTGCAAAATGCTAAGGAGAAACCAGGTGGAGGAAAGTCCTCTCACAGACATGGGAGTCAGTTATTTTGTTGGACCATATTAGACAAGGTGTGGGGGTAGGTGACTTGAGTATATTTGGTGTATCAACTTTGTACCTGTCCCCACTCAAGGGAGCTCATGATGGGGCTGGGCAAGGTAGGTAGCAGAAATTATAGCAACTAGCACTCTCAGCTGAAGTGATCTTCATAAATCCACAGCCAAATTAGGTTATTGTCCTGCTTAAAGCTTTCAGTGTCTCCCATTGTGTGAAGAATGCAGTTGAAAACCTCAGTGTGCCCTGCAGAGACCTGTCTGTGCACATTCCCATAACCTTGTCTCGTGCTTCCCCTCCTTTTCCTCCATCATTCCCTCAACATGGCCTCCCCTCTATCCTCAAGCATGTCTGTCCATCTTTGCCTTGTGGCCTTGACATATGCTGGCTTTGTTTCAGATTGGACCACTCATCCTCTTCCTCTTGACCTTGGCTTTTCCTTATCCTTTTGATCTCACCACAGATGCCTCATTCCAAGTTTCATTCCCGGCATGGCTGTTACTTTCTCCCTCAGCGCCCTGGTCATAACTTCCTTAACACTCATACATTATGTAATCACTATGTCTGCTGACATGTTTTTACCTGGTTCCCATTTACACTGTGAGGTCCATGAGCACGGGGACCACATATTGTCGTGGTGTTCCCTAAATATACCCAACACCTTACATCTGTCTGACACATGGGAAGTATTCAATAACTGAATGAATAAATGAACAAATGAGTTGAAAATTCCATGACAAGAGCTGAGCTGTCCATATTGGAACACTACAGTAACCTGGGCCAGAGGAAAAGGAGTCTACAGCACAAGGAAAGCCCAATTTGCTCTGAGACAACTTCTCTGTGACACTTTGGCTGAGGCAAAGAGAAAGAAGAAAAGGATTGTGATCCACCAGGCTTAGTCCATTTTCTGTAGCTAACAACACAATGCCAAAGACTGAGTAAGTTATAAAGAAAAGAGGTTTATTTTGGCTTATGGTTCCAGCCCAAGGCAGAGGGGCCACATCTGGTGGTGGTCTTGTTGTTGGCAGAGTAATAAGGTAGTGTGGGGCATCACATGGCAAGAGACAGGGAGCACCAAGGATCAAGGCAAACCGGCTTTTATAGTTTTTATAGCCAATTCACTCTCAAGATAATTCATTAACCCCTAATCCATTAACTGCATAAATGGATTAATGCATTCAATAGGACAGAGCCCTAACCTGGTATGCAGGGGAGCGAGGTACTGGGGATTGAACTCAGGGCTTCACACATGCTGGGCAAGTGCCCTACCATTAAGCTACATTCCCAGCCTCCTAATTACCTCTTAAAGTCCTATTTGGTCCCACTTCTTAATATCTAATAATGAGAATTAAATTTCAGCATGAGTTTTGGAGAGATCAAACCACATGCAAACATCACAGGGGCCCACAGTGTGTCTGTGAGCTGAGTGAAGGGTAAGTGGGAGCCAAGGAACAGCCTGTGGTGCACAGGCCGGCCCCATGCCCTGGTTCAAGCTGCCTCATCCTCAGAGGGCTGCTTTTCTACTTAGCCTACCAAGAGCAGGGCGCTTTTGGTAATTTACACAAAGAAACAGTAGGGGCCATCCAGGATCCTGTTAACTCCAGGGAGTTGCAGACCAGAGAGCCAATGGTGACTAGAGTCTCAGCCCCAACACGACTGAGGTTTAAGGTTAAGTGGTAGGTCCATCAGGACACAGAGACAGCCTTTGGATCAGAGACAGATACCAGCCAGATCCAACACTAGAGCCTCCAGGCAGGAAGTAGCAGCATTTTGATAAGATCGGCCCAAGCAGAAACTTCCTGATCACTTTAATGAGTTTGGCCCTAATTAATTTGGAAGGAAATGCAAACACCAGGAGAACCAGAGAAACGAGACAAAGGAGAGTAACCTTGTCCTGTTTCTATATGCTCTGACTACCTCTAAAAATGTTTAGCAAAAATAACTTCCCCATGGGAGGGAGTGGTTTGCATTTCTGCTCAGAGCGTAAGCTTGGGTCTGCCCTCTCCACAATAAACCCCAAGAAACTTATCGCCATCAAATACCTGGAGAAGTACTGAAACCTTAATTCCTTCATATTCTTTTTCCCACAGAATACTGATGTGCCTGGAACATGCAAGTTGCTCTATAAATTCACAAAGACTGGTGACAGAATGTTTTTATACTTTTATTAGCATATTGTAATTACACATCATAGTGAGATTCAAAGTGATACAAATGTACATGAAGATATCGCTTGGTGTGTCTCCCTCTGCACGCCCTCCCTCGTCCCCATACATTTAGTGGTATTGCTAGTGAGACTTTCATATAGGGAACGTATCATTATTTGAACTGTTTCCTTCCTTAATCCTCCTTTACTCCCTCCCCACATCCCACCCCAATCCCCTTCCACTATTGTACTGGTCTCTCTTTTCATTAATCTAAAGCCCTCTTTCTCCCTATTTTGATCTCATGATAGCATTTTTCAAATGTTCCATGAAGAGAAAATTGAGAGGATGAAGAGATTGGAAGTGACATCGCCATTCATTTTAGTAGTAGGAGCTCTGCCTGTCCCTTAACCTTGTAGCCAACAGACTCTGAAAGTCAGGTCAGCACTCCCTTTTGCAGATGGTCTATTGCATTCGCTATTATTATTGACATTGCAACCTGTTCCCTTTTCTCTCCCTCCCAGCAGCAGCCAGAGTATCAGCCAAATGGCTTTGAATGAGGAAACCCATTCAAGGCCAATTGTCTGCGGTTGCGTGTGTGTTCAGGCCTCGACCTCACACTCACTCCATCCTAACAAGTGCAGAAGGTGAAAACATTGCTAGACAGTCTGTTTTTTTGAGAGGGATCAGCCTGTTGCTGAAAGATTTATCGTCAGGAAACTACGAGGTTGGGAAAGGCCTTCACTCCAACCAAAATTGGTCATTCAGAGTTCATTCTGTAACTTGATCATTTATTTATATTTTGTGCACCTTCTACCAAGGAGAAGAGGGTGCATGTGGGACCATTACCTCATTGACAGTTGTGTGGACAAGGAACTATTTCACTGGAGGGCCTGCTAGGGACTTCAGTGTGCAGCTTACTTGAATGTTGCTTTAACCCTTCAGGTTCCATGTGATCCCCAGGGAGAAGGGGAAAACCAGGCCAGGTTTTGCCTTCTCTATTCACACATCCACTTCAAATGACATCATAAGACACCTCTTCTGGTACCAGAAGACATAGTCCCTCCGTTCCCAACCACTCACACACACACACACACACACACACACAACCTGGTTAGTGAGAGAGAGCAGAAGACCTGGAAAAAATCAAAGGATAGGCCATAGGAAAGAACACTTTTCTTGTAAATATTGATGGCCTGTATTCAGGACATCAAATTCAGTGACATGAGACTTGTCAATGACTAAAGGAAGTCACAGCTTCACGTTGTTCTAAGATCAAAATCATAGCAACATCTTCTATTTACATCAGAATCCAGGCCTGTAACAGGGTGCTTATTTCATTTTGTCATTTAATCCAGAGCAATTTCTAGTTTTACTTCACAGATGAGGTAGTGGAGGTCTAAGGAATGGTTTAACCCAAGAAATAGCCCACAGTCAGGATTCAGACCAGAGCCATTCTCCAAGGTCTCTAAAACCACCCCTCAAGGCTATTGAGGGCAATGGGAGGTGATAATTGGAAGACTCTGCTTGCCACTCACTCACCAATTCCTCCAGGCTTCCAGGATCGCATGACTCCCTTCCTTTGAAAATTGCCATCAGTGCACTGTGGGCCCCACATAAACCATCCAACCCTGACCTTTAGCTAGTAGGACCCAAAAGATTCGAGGGACGTATGATCCTGGTTTGTTCATTAAGATTGGAACTAGGTGACACAGACTAGGTCTCCATGGATCTTAGTTAAGTCAGGGATGTGAAAAGAGTGGCCGTAACCTCTCCGTGCTGAGTTCTTAGAAGCTATCCTTATTTTCAAATCTGGTTTGGTGTCCTCCAAAATCTTCCTTTTTTTTATTTAAGGTAGTATAGAATATACTGGAGGCTGGTTCATTCCACATGCATTCTCAGCCAGGTTCTTTGCCTTCCTTTCTCCTTTACATCTAAAGATACTTATACAGTGTGGTTCTGGCCAAGAAGATGTAGGCGGAACTCCCAAGGCTGGATAATTGGTTCCAAAATAAAGAGGTAAAGTTATACCCTTCCCATTTCTTGCTGACTGGAAAGTGGATGTTATACCTGGAGGGGAAGTAATCATCTGGACACATATTTTTATAAGGAAGGCCAGAGAGAAGGCTCATTGAATGAGGGCATCAGCCTGGGTAGCCTGACTTCATAACATATAATGAAAAGACTATACATCTATTGGTTTATGTTCCTTTGAGTTGGCTATTCTTTTTTTTTTTTTATTTTTTGCAGTACCGGGGATTGAACCCAGGGGTGTTCTACTTCCACGCTACACTCCCGGCCCTATGTTTTATACTTTATTTTGAAACCGGGTCTCACGAAGTTCTGGAGGGCAGCACTAAGTAGAGAGAGAGAGAGAGAGAGAGAGAGAGAGAGAGAGAGAGAGAGCTGAGGCTGGCCGCGAACCCGGATCCTCCGGTCTCCGCCTCCCAAAGTACTGGGATTACAAGCGTGCGCCACCACGCCCGGCTTGAGTTGGCTATTCTGATATCTGCAACAATGAAGTGGCTTCCTAAGCTTAGAATAAATAGAATCTGGCACTCGTTTGTGAAATGATTTAAATGATATGAACATCTCAGCTGTGACATGGAGCCCGAGGAAGTCATGTGCACACAGAGATCTAGAACATACACATAGAACAGTCCTTGAAATTCCCACTCCCAAATCTTCTCTCCTTTATAGTCTAGAACTGGGTGACTATCTCCTGGTTAGGCTTCTTTAGATTATTTCAGTGGAATTGATAGAAAAACTGAGTAACAAGTTGTTGGAAAGACAGAAGACATATGGAATAATTTGACCAGATACTGTAGTCACTTCAGAGTCCAATGGTGATCATTCATTCATTTATCATGCAACAAATATTTACTGACCACCTATTATGCCAGACACACATACCACAATAAACAAAATTTAGCTACTTTGGAGACCTTTAATATAAGTCCCCAGGAAAAATTATTCAGGAAGTACTTCGTATATAGTATGAAGGATATCTGGAGAGTTGAGATCTACATATAATTCCTGGAAAAATGAAAAATTGACCATCGTAGCTATAAATGTTGAGCTCACATAACCTACTTCCCTTCAATCACCTAGTATTTGTGCTTTCCCAAGAAGAGATTTGAGAGGATCAGCTTCATATTAGGCAGGGTGAAATGCCCCTCTTGGGCACATTTGATGATTCATCTCAAAGGTGACTAAACTCCTTCCTGCCCAGTTAGAGGTGACTGTTTCTTGAGTGTGTACATGACTCTAGTTAGCTCAGTCTGCTGTAACAAAACACAACACACTGTTGCTTAAACAACAGAAATTTATTTTCTTACAGTTCTGGAGGCCGGAAGTCCTGAGTCAAGATCTGGCAGGGCTGGTTTTTGGTGAGATAGCAGCTGCCTTCTTGCTATGTCCTCACATGATGGAGAGTGAGCGCTCTGGTTTCTCTTCCTCTTTTTGTAAGGGCACTAATCCCACTAGAGTACACTGCATCCTTTAGACATCATTTAATCCTTAGCACTTGGCTCTTTCTCTAAATATAGTCACATTGGGGGTTATGGCTTCTACACATGAATTGGGGTGGGTACATGAACATTCATTTCATAATAATGACTGATTATTCCTGTATTGGTAGGAAGGTGGGTGCCACTCAAAGAAAAGTCTATATGAACAGTACCACAATATCAGGAAGAGAAATCAAGTCAGTTTTCTTTGAAGGTGGTTCTTCAGGCACTATGGACTTTTTCTCCCAGCATCCCTGGTATGGGGACAAAGTCAAACTATCTCTAGGATGTAGTAGCCATATTCTTCTTCCAAATCCATTCACTTCAAAGAAACACCCTATCTAGCTAATAGGTGATCCATTTCAACTTGTCTGCTTCTGGTGCCAGGAAATGCGTGGGTAAGACGCTGAGGATCAACTGCTAGGAGATAGGTAAAGCGGGCTGCTAAAGCAGATATAAAATGCTACCTAGGGTTGTATACATGAGCCTCACACAAGTAAATAACAAAACACTGTTAGAGATGATGCTATTCTTGAAGTCATGGTCACATAGTTACACTCTCACTTGATAGAAGAAAACCAAATGAAGTGAATAGGCCAAAGTTATGGGAACAGTCTGTGATGAAAACAGTTTCCCATGTGCAAACCCACTAGCTCCAGCTGAAATGCCAGGTTCGTGATCTCACCAAGGACTACCAGGGAGCCTTTCTGATGCAATAAACACGAGGGTGATTTATTCAAGCTCGAGCTCGGGCTCCCAACGTGCACCAATGCAGTGGTCATGGAGAGAAGCCCCTAGCTCCCGGAGAACAAAGCTTTTATCCCCCCAGGAGGGCAGCCCATCCCACCCTTACATTGATTGGGTAGTTCAAAGCATAAGCCTGTTGTCATTCCCTGATAGGTTTAATTTTCACACCTTAGGTAAGGGTCATTACTAGGGAGACTTTGGCCCTATGTGGTGACCTCTGTGATTGGTCGGGCCCGCAATGCCTCCCTCCCTCAAGAATGTTTAGAATGGGCAGGGGGCTCCCTGGCTCTGGTCAGAGTGACCTCGCCTGACTCCAGACCCGGGTGTGCCTAGCACCGATTGGCTGTTGCTAGGGGTTACTAGGGACAAGATCAGATTACAGGGTATGAGGGCAGTATGTTAGAGAGATCTAACTTCTAGAAAACTTAAGCCTATTTTATTTAAAGCTTTAATTAAAGCCTGTTATGGCTTTATTTTGGCTCTTCACAGCCACTACTAGGACACATGCATTTAGCCTTGTCCTGTGGCAGGCTTTGGCCCAAGGATAAACCTTTCCTATTTAATTAGTGGTCTGAGCCAGGCAGAGTGGTACATACCTGTAATCCCAATACTTGAGAGACTGAGACAGGAGGATTGCAGGTTCAAGGCCAGCATCAGGAACTTAGTAAGATCCTCAGCAACATAGTGAGACCCTGTTTCAAAATAAAAAGTAAAAAAGGCTGGGGTGTAGCTCAGAGGTACCAGAGGTAGAATACCTCTGGGTTCAATTCCCAGTAGTAAAACAAAGAAACAAACAACAACAAAAAACCACATTGGTCTAATGGTCCAGTTTTGCTTTGAACAGTGTTAGCTACAGCTCAGGGTTTCTCCTCACACAACTTTTCTATATGTTAAAGACAACACACCTGGAAAAGAAAGACACTGAAATTTTCAACTTCAAAATGCAGATTGGCATAAGCCAAAAGCCCCCAGAGAAGGATAGTAAAAAAGTGAAGAATTGCATATTTCCACATCTGTTTTCAATGAGACTTATGTCAAATAATTTTATTATTTGACAAAAGCAATCCAAGGAATTACTTTGTTTTTATTTTTTCAGAATGCCTTGAAATGTCATTAAAATTCACCTACGAGCACACGCACATAACATAACACCTGTCCAGACTGTTAGATCAAATGAGAAAACAGGGGCCTAGGCCTCCTGAGTAGGAAGAGACTTGACCTGCTAGGGGGATAGAGGCAATGTTGTTGCTTATCTTAGCATTCCTGTTTCCACCAACCTGAGGGCAAGCAATCTGTTTTCAGCTTGACACCAATCAGGAAATGGCTCTGCTAAAATACCCTTCCTGTTAATATAAACAAGACAGAACTCCGGAAAAGTACAGAGTAGCAACACGAGTCTTAGAACTCAGATGAGAGAGACCATTCCCGGGCTAAGTCAGGGAGCAGCAATAGTTATTTTGCAGAACACAGTTGAAAAAGCAAATCTACAGGAGCAAATTTCTAGAGAATAAACAGAAATTCTATAGTAGTACAAAGTCTTTGGTCCAGTAGGCTTTAAAATGGCCTAAGGGTATTTTTAAATTTATATGCCAAGGATGCTTCTTGTTGGGAGACAGTCCTTCATGGGTCTCTTGTGTAACTAGACATCTTGCTGCATGTGCCAAGAATACAACATCGTTACCAACCTTTACCAAGGCCATTTTCCATGATGTGCTTGAGACAAGCAACGTTGGAGAATGGGGTAAGGTCTCCTTTTGGGACAAAGAGCAAACCGGGTGCAGTGGTGTGCACTTGTAATCCCACTACTTGGGAGGCTGAGATGGGAGGATCTCGGGTTCAAGGCCAGCCCCAGCAATTTAGTGAGACACTGTTTCAAAATAAAATAAAAGGGCTGGGAGTATAGCTTAGAGGTAGAATACCCCTGGGTTTAATCCATAGTACAATTTTAAAAAAGGCAAGCTTGCTCATGGTTTACAAAGCAGAAATAGATGGCACTCAGTATTCCTCAGTTTCAGTGCAAGCCCACTGTGTGCACAGAATCCGCGTGGGCCCACTGAACCACCCCTGCGGGGTCTGGAACAAAGGGAGCCAAGGTACATGCTGATGTCCATGCTATAGTACCATAGGTAATAAAACATAATAGGTACATTGTGCTATACATAATAGAGTCCTTTGTCTCTGACCCAAAAGTCTTTTGTCTTCTTCCAGTTTCATGCAAAAAGTATCTTTACATTTAACTAGCAACAAAAAGTATCCTTGCATTTAACTATATAGAAGAAGTGATTCATTTAACTATGATACATGAATACACAAAAGAATGGTGCAGACATTTTAAATAACTTTAGGGTATATATTTATTGAAATGAAAATAATATATGAAGAAATGAGTATGGAAGGACCACCTTTATATAAGCATACAGATATTTCACAGGTACATATGCATATAATTTCTATGTGGTTCTCTATGAAAATGGTTAACTAGAGCTTTCTCTAGGTTTTGGACTTCTTGAATGTGTTTTTATTTATTTTCTCATTTGTATGATCTCTTTTTTCTTATTGTAAAAATTATTTACAAAATAATGGTATCAATTGAAAAGAAATGCAAGACAAAAAGCATGTGATGAAATCCTTGCACTTGAAACAAACTGGACGACAGCTCTGCAGTGGCACAGGGACTCATGAAGGGAAGTGTGTCTCTGATGGGGTACAGCTCCATGCTGCAGATGAGGATCCATAGAACCTAAAAGAAGATGAACAACAGAAATGCCCCTAGCACTCAGAATCCTCTTAGAACAAATGAAGAGCAGTTTCAAACACTAACATTTGGAACCTGAGGTATAAAATATGCCTCACATTTTATTCATTAAAATATCAGCTTCTTACCCTTTTGTGTTACACAATGATTCATCCATGATCCCTCAATCCCACTGACTCATTGTCATACACACCCCTTTGAAATCTCTTGTGCTCATCCCTACCAGCACACTGCTGTGGCCTGAATCTAGGTTCTCATTATCATTTTTCTGGGTATTGCAATATTCTTTGAACTGCTCTCTACCTTTACTTCATACTCCTTTGGCCTATTGGTAATTCTGCTTCCATATAGTGTGTGTGTGTGTGTGTGTGTGTGTGTGTGTGTGTGTGTGTGATACTGGGGATTGAACCCAAGGCTGTTCTATTTTTGAGCCACACTCCCAGTCCTTTTTATTTTACATTTTGAAACAGGGTCTCATTAAGTTGCTGAGTCTCACTAAGTTGCTGAGGCTGGCCTCGAACCATATGATTTTTAAAACATAAATCAGAGCTTGCCACTTCTTTGCTTCAAATGCTTCAGTGCCCCCCAAACACCTTCAAAATGGCCTAGCTACTCTAAGGACCACCCACGTATTTCACTAAACTTGTTTCTGATAATTTTCCCTGACCTTGTCTCTAGACTCGTTTCTTTGGATTTCCTACCTCTTCTTCACGAAACACATCCACTCTGTTCTTTCAGGCAAATGCTTACTTCAGGATTCACTTCTTCTAGAAGATGTTTTATAATTGCCTGCCCCACTTGAATTCCCTCCTTGGAGTCCCCACTAGATCATATGCAAATTCATCAAAACACTTACCAGCCTTTGTTTTTGGTTTGTTTGTTTATTTATTACATACCTTCCCCTTCTAGTTGATTGTGAACACTTTGAGGGCAGAAACCATATCTTATTTATATATTCATATTATCAACATTTACTACAACTGCAGGAAAGAATCTTTACATGAATCAAAAAAAATCACAATTAAAACCATGGAGTCTGAGGTCAAACATACCCAACAAATCTTGATTCTGAAAAGTTTGAAGCTAGGAGTGTCTCATAATGGAGAAGATATTTCCATCAACATTTTGCTATACAGAAAGGAAAAGATAAAGGGTGATCTCTACCTGCAAGGAATGTTGCTTCAGGAATGTTTGTGGCTGGAGGGAAAACACCTTGCGAATGTCAATACCACCAGGACAAATGCCAGCGGTTTAAACTGACACCTTAGCAGCATAATATGCCTTATAAGATTATTCTGTGGAACTCAGCATAGTAAGAGATACTTTAAGCCTTTTCTGTAATTTATTCAAATGCCTTGAAGGACAGAAAGAAATGTTAACTTGGGTGAACTGAAGGGGATGAAGAAAGCAAACAACATCCTTCTTCATACACAAGTGCAGACCCATTAAGATGTGTCTTGAAACTGGACATCGTGTCTAGTTTCCATTTAAAACATATCGATTAGGATAGTGTATGCTTGAGGTTTGCTTTGTTTCTTCAGTGTGATCTCTTATATTAAGCAGGGCATAGCATAGTGGCTCTTAAAAGATTTTTGAAAGGTCAAGAAAGACCACATGACATTCTAGAACTTGATCAATCTTTTCTAACAGGAGGATTTTTTTTTCCAAGAAAGGTTCTGGAACAACTGGCCACAGTGGAATCGACAGAGCTATCTCTAAAGTCAGGATCGACTTTCAGGCAGAACATGTTTGTTACCAAAGGTTTCTTTTTCTTCCTGACACTCACAGCACCCCGAGCTGGCCTCACTCGGCCAATGAGAGCAGAAACCAGAATGAATGAATGCACAGCCAAGGAGCTTCTAGAAGGGACCCTGGTCTCCAGAAGTTGCTTAGGACCCACATGGCTACAAGCAGGTCCCCTGGACACTCATTTCATAAGGACTTCTAGGGAGAAGCTTTTGACCCTCTTAGTTCTATCGGGTCTGGGCAGCAATGTGAGTAAGAGTGGGTCCATGTCCAGCAGCGCATGTACCACGCCCTGCACAGGTGGAACTCGGTGCGTGAGACTTTGCTTCGGAGAATTCTTCTGCTACCCATGCTTTGGTGACTCCATCTTGGTTTCCTAAACATTAAGTCCCACATCCTTCCTCTACCCCTAACCAGCCAAATGATCAGTAATTCTCTTTCCCTAGGCCACAGAGAACTTTGTTTTGTGTTTTAGTTTCTTTTCCAGAGTTGACCCCTGCCTCTGAGGTGGCTTCATCAGAGACTGGACATGGATCTGCATCTGTTTCTCAAGTTTCTCGGCTCCCCACAGCTAGGACCACCCATCACATGATATTTCAGGAGGTGGCACTATCAATTGATCATGATTTACTGTGTTCACTCCGGGTTGGGTTGAGCTGGGATGATAAAATGAGGCTGAGCTCAAAGCAGTTCATGTCACAGCTGACAGAGCAAGCGCACTTCCATCGTTTAATCAATCTTATGGGCAGTGTGCCTCACTTTGTGTCCTAGTCCACAGGTGTTGTTGATTTTCTGTTGTAAGAGTTTGTTTTGCACACATTTCAGGTGTATCTAGGTTGCCTTGTCCTATTTCATTCTTTTCTAGTTTTACAGAATCACGTACAGTTGGTTCTCTGGATCTGTGGGTTTCCCTTTCACAGATTCAACCAACAGTGTGTCATGTACTGTGTAGTTTGGCCTATCGTGACTGCTTCTGTACTGAACACGTACAATTTTTTTATTTCCATCATTCTCTACACAATACAGTGTAACTGTTTACATAGCATTTACATTGTATTTGGTACTATAAATAATCTAGAGTTTATTTGAAGTATAGAATAGGAATGCATGGGTTATAGGCAAATACTATGTAATTTTATGTAAGGGATTTGAGTGTCCTTAGATTTTGATATCCGTGCAGGGGTGCCCTAGAACCAATCCCCAGCAGATATCAAGGGAAGACTGTAAATAAGAATCAAAGATGTGGACAATAAGAGGAAGTTGTTCCAAGCTTCATCAAGTCCATTGTTCACTCAATGAGTGTATTTTTCACTTGGAAATTTTCTTAGGATCATGAAAAGAAAAAGAAAGATGATGGGTTACATAGAAATTTTTAAATATAATGTATTAATTACATTCTACAGATTAAAAATATGCACCCTGTCCAGTTTCTCTGTACCCACTGACTTCAGTCTTAGACTCAATATTAGGGAAGAAATAGTGGGAGTTTGTTTTATGGTTATTTCATATAGTTCTACATGAGAAATCACTCTGTTTTATTTGCATGAATTCCTGTAATTTGGGAAAGGACATTCAAAACGACACAGCCAGAATTTATGCAAGTACTTCTTCAATTTCAGCTTGATTGAGGGTGCGAGTGTGTGAGATTGGAAGCAGGAAGGAGGTTATTTTATTTTAATTGTTTGGGTGTGAGAGGATCTGGTTATCGGTTTCCTATGAAATGTACTCTGTTCTGAGGGATTCAGGGCTTGCCTTCTTAGTCATTAAATGGGGATTCTGTGATTCTCTCATTACTTACACATGAACTTTGTGACTTGTAATAATACTTTGTGATCCAATCTCAACTTGCTTTTTTCAGCTATGACAAAGATAACATCCCCACCCCTAGAAGCCTCGCAGCACCTCTTACATGCTGGTGAGATTGAGCTCTGATCTCTACAGAAGAACTAGCTCTTGGGCAGCCGAAGACCCTCAGTAATGGGAGAGAACACAGGGGAAGTCCGTTCTCATCCATTTGGGTAACAAGACAGATCAACCAAGTAACCCCTATGTTGCACCTTATGGACTTTGATCTCAGAGATAGGAGTGCAAGAAAATGTCCCCAGGTTTCATCATGGTCAGCATCAAATTTTCCAGAAGATGGAAGAATGGAAGAAAGCTGAGGTCGGATGGATCCACAACCACATCTATCTGGATAATGGGCAAGGAACTGAATTAAACATCTCTGGACTGGGTGAAACAGCCCCAGAAACAGTCTTATATGTTTTCTCTTCACTGTCCCTTTCAGAAGCTCTTTCAACCAAACCACAAATCTCTTCCATCATGGTAGTATTCCTCTCTGTTTGAGTAAAGGTTTTAATAATGCTTTAATAAAGTCCTTAACTTCTGAAGGGGCAAAAGAGGACAATCCATTACCAGAAAGGAAATATTGCTATCATATGGGCACCAATGTATGTCCAGATGATGATGAAAAACAGCTTTACTGTTTATTAGTTTGTTTTCAATTTTCCCAATCAATGCAGCATCTCTCTCACAAGCCCTCTCTTTCCCGGTCTTCCTTCATAGCCTTTGTCTTACTTGCTTCCTTTCGGAAACCTGGCTCTCAACCAGCTGTCCCATTTAGATCAACCACCTGTAAAAACTCTGTCAAATCTATAGGGTCCAGTTTGTTCTTGGAAGTAGCTCTAAGTTTTTCAAAATTAAAATGCATAGGATAAACAAACCTTTGTCTTTCTAATAGTGCCCTCTTTCTACTGCATAAACTTGTCCTTTGCAAATAGAGACCATGGTCTCTATTCTGTTATTAAAAAAAAAGTTTCTTGAATAAAAAAGTGATGGGACAGAAAGAAAGTGAGTGACAAGTAGGGGGATATCCTGTAGGATTTGAAACTAGGCCATCACCATGACTGAACATTGACAATTGGGGGGATTTTAAATAAATAGTCTTCTTTCACTCATGGAATCTGCAAATTTGTGAGGTGCTGCTAATGAAAATAACATATTTTTCACTTTCCTTTTTAAAATAGAGTGAATTTCTGATAGTAGCTGCATAGCGTTTTTTTGGTTTTATATCAGTTTCTTGGTTTATTTTCATATGATCTGACTTGCCTTTCAGAAGATTTGCCACATTTCTTTCTTTCTTTTGCGGTACTGGGGATTGAACCCAGGGGCAGTCTATCTCCGAGTTACACTCCATCCCTATTTTTTCCCATTTTTTATTCTTTATTTTGAAACAGGATCTCACTAAGTTGTGGAGGGCCTCACTAAGTAGGTGAGGCTGGCCGTGAACCTGCGATCCTCCTGTCTCAGCCTCTCAAGTACAAGCGTGTGCCACCACGCCTGGCTGATTTGCCACATTTCTGAAACTTAAGACCAACATATTCTTAATTTTGTTTCATCTGTTTTAGTATGTTGTTTCTTTTAATGTATGAATATATGCTTTAAAAGAAACAACATATGCAACTCAAATGATATGGATTTATGAAGTTGTCAATAATTATGCTAACATAAAACAATCTTTGTTTTGAAAATTTCCATTTTCTGCTCTTAATATTATTATTCATTTATAACTGTCTTTTCTCAGAGTGATTGATGAGGGTAAGACTAAAAGAAATTAATTAAGAGATTAATTGAAGAAGGGAAAGATCAAGGAAAGGGAGGGGAACAAACGGATGCAAATGCACAGGCCATAAGGGCTTACATAGTTGAAGCACAGTTACATTTGGCTCTAAGCCCCTGTCAACCAAAGCAACAAAAAGGAGATAGGGTCAGTTGCATAGTTCCTATTATTAGACAAGAAGAAACATAATGGGTCCTCAAGGGAAGCAAACAGCATGTTTCCTGTACTAATTTCTCAAGGCAACCACACGGATGGACCCTCCTAGGAGAAACACTGAGTGAGATCATCCTCAAAGAGAGTCCTGCAGCCAGGGATAGGGTCCTCCTTCAAGATTAAGTGTACAGCATTAAAACACACTCTAGTTCAGGCAATTTGTAGACCCAAGTCTGAAGCTTTCTTTCATTCCAGTTTGATTGAATGCACGAATGGAGTGCTGAACTGTTAGACAACTCTTTTGTTAAAGCTGGAAAAGAGATGGTTTAATATTCCCTTTCAGTGGGGGCATGGAAGCCCAGTGGTGGGAGTAAGTAGTTGAAAGCAAATCCATTGACCTAGGCCAGATCATCTCAACCACAGTGTATGGATCTACTACCACCAGAATGAGTGAATATCTGCTTCTCTCCTCCCACATCCCAACAGAGGACAGTTCTGGGGTGAATGCAGACACAACTTCTCATAGGAAGGCAGAGGCACAGACTGATATTACAACATTGTCCTCACTCGGTTCTGCAGACCAATGACTATTGTTTTCCCAATGTGAGCTTTGTGAAGTGATGTGACTAAGTTCCAACCAGAGGTTGTGCCCATGACATTTGAAGTACTTGCCTGGGTTGTGCTTCGTTGAACCCCCCTCTAGAATCTGAGTCTCTAGTCTGCCCTCTCACTGAGGAGCACAGTCAACCTGACATTCCCACAAAGGTGCAGTTCTTTTTTTTAGGATCCAAATAAAATGTTTAAAATTAAGTTTAAATTTTAGGAAGTTCCTTTATGTTTCCCATTATATGCCTTTGATCTATCTGAGGCTTTCTTTCCCCCAGGAAGACCTTCACAACCAAGAATTAGGTATGTGAGATCCAAGTTTATTCAAACACAGCAACACAAATCTGTTTCAATTTATGAGTGATCCATTGATAGGGAATGGATAAGGAAGGCCTTTTGAAAGAGTGATAATAAGACATTTTAGTATCTTCATGACAAAAAAATATACACTATATAGAATGTGAAAGCCTTTCTGAAACTCCCAAGTACTACCTGCTCAATTTGGCATTCAGTGAGCTGGGAGACATATCCTCAAGGGTTAAATGGAAGGAAAACAATTACTTTCAACAAGTCCAGGATATCCCTCCTGACGAAGAAATTCATCAGGATTGATGTCAGCCTCATGCAAATAGACAGTCTGAACCTGCACTTGATATCTTTTCAAAGGATCAAAAAATAGAATGGCATAAAATATTGGTGGGTGTAACCTTTCTTAATTTTAATTTTTTTTTACTTTAGTCCTGGGGACTGAACCCAGAGGCATTCTACCTCCGAGCTACAGCCCCAACCCTTTTTATTTTTTATTTTGAACCAGAGTCTGGCTAATTTGCCAAGGGCCTCAATAAGCTGCTGAGGCCGGCTTGGAACATGAAATTCTCCTATCTCAGTCTCCCAAGTACTGAGATTACAGGCATGCACCAACATGCCCAGTGTTATTTTTAACTTTCATCTTGATGATTTGCAAGTGTTTCTAGATGTATTTGCCTTACCAAAAAGAGCAAAGAGAACAGGTACACACTGATGATTGTCGTGCTAGAATATTCATATATGTAAGTAATATTCCCCCATATTTATCCCATACAATGCCATTTAACATTATTAAATTTTGTATGCAAATAAATTTGGAAAGGAGTATTTCATTTAATTTAACACAGCTCTCTTAAGAGTAATACAAAATAAATTGGCTCCAGGTAAGCCATGAAAGCATATCCTGCTGTTCAGGTTACAAAAAAAAAATGTTTTTTGTTTCTTTTTAGAAATGTTAAAAGACTACTTTAATTTTAATATATAAGTAGACAATGCATTAGTTGCATTGGAAAGAGTCGAAATTTGGGATGGTAAAAATCAATGAAGAACATCTATTTCCATCTCACTGGAAAGCTGAACTGGGATAGGATAGTTTTTCTCAGTGGGCCAAGGAGCTTGGTGACTCCTCACTTGGGCAGTGCATGATACCTTTACATCTGCCAAAAGTGTCTCTTGCTTCTGGGTACAGAAAATGAAATACTTGAAAATAAAATAAGCATAATACATACATACATATGGGAATAATTCAAATAATTAATAATTAGGTGCATTTTGAAATGGTATAACTTGGAAGAGAGAACTTATTAAAAAAAAACACACAGAGCTGGGATAGCATACTAATGCTTCTTTGTTGATGTGGAATTCCCAGAAAAACTGAGTTGATGCTTAAAATACAACCCCTTCAGTTTGGTCAGCGTCTTCTTGGCCATTATAAGGGGAAGGAGCTAGAAATAAACTCATCTCCAGATGATCCTCCTGGAAACCTGCCTAAGGGAGTGATACGTGGATTTCAAAATAAACATGTTGGCAGATTAGGGCAGAACAGGTTCCAGGAGCTAATCTGTGACGCTACTATCTAACAAGAACATTGAACTCAGCTGTGTTCCCTATCAAAAGTCAACCTGGAGCCATTGTGTGGTCAGCCCAGGAAAAGCCAAATCACCCACCCTTTTCCCATTGGACTGCATGCTGTTTTCATGGCATAGATTGAATTTCCAACCTAGAACTTCTCACTAGCAATGCAAGTGCCTGCCTGCTAAAGCAGAACTCACTGTGTTTCAGAGTTTGTTGTTTTCTATGTGTCTTAGAGTCGGAGGGTGTTTTTGAAGGACTCCACATAACAGGGGCTGGGGATTCTTACTGAGAGTGGCCTGTTGAGCTGGGTATCATTCCATCTGAAGTATCTAGAGACACCAGGCGTCCACTTGCAGAGAAAGGGACAACAGTTCCCTTGTCTCTCTTCTGTCTTAGGCCTTGAGTGTATGTGAAACAAATGCAGAAGAACTGGGTTTTCTGAGTCTTCCTTCAGCAATAAGATGTGTGAGATGAAGTCCATCCTTTCAGAAGCCACAGCCAGGAAGGAAGGTGATTGATAACAAAAGAGAACAAAAAAACATGAAAGTTATGAGGATGAAGGACTGTGACCAAAGATTCACAGGAGTGAGGGATGATAGACATTCCCTCTCACCATGCCAGGAGGGCAGGGTGGGCGCTGTGTGTGAGCCCCTCTTCCTGCAGAACCTTTCCTTGGATGGTGCCCATGTATGGACAAGTAGTTCAGCCTTCAAGGGGAGTCAAATGGGATCTGGTGAACTTTACTGCAGTTTGAAACCATTCAAGATTCTTCAAGTATTTCTAAATATTTTGAATGCACTATGTAATGTAAAGTGGCCCAATATCAGGAGCATGTGGGGGATGGGGAGAGACAGGTTCACGTTTCAGTTACAATAAACCACAGTGGTGCTATTGCCTAATAATGTGTGTGTGTGTGTGTGTGTGTATGTGTGTGTGTGTGTGCGCGCGCGCGCGCGCGGTATTTTTCCCCTTCTTAAGAAAGTATTCCAATCTCCTAAGAGAATAAACATTCAACTTCAAAAATCCTTGTGGTAAGTTAATACTTTTCACATCTGGCTGCTCAGATGAATTGTCACACCACCAGTGATATGCGTGTGTCAAACCAAAATATATACATGTTTGTGGACTGATTCATTAAAGTTCTGGGAGAGAAACAATGTGCTGGTATGCTGGGGCATGTAAAAGGAAACATAAAAGACATGTAATACTGAAAATTTCATTAAAAGGGAGGAAATATCTAGAAGCACGAGAAGGATTGGAAGAACAACAAATGGAAAAGACTCTCCAAAAATTCTCCAAGTTGGTGTGCCATATATTTGTAATGTTTCTCTTTAAAAATATGTTTTTGCCGGACGTAGATTACACCTGTCATCTCACTACTTGGGAGGCTGAGACAGGAGCATTTCAGGCTTGAAGCCAGTCTCAGCAACTTAGCAATATCCTGTTTCAAAATTTAAAAAAAAATTAAAGAGTGTAGCTCAGAGTTAGAACATCCCACAGTTCAATCTCCAGGACCACAGAATAAATAAGTAAGTAAATAATAATAAATAAATAAATGTATATTTTTGGTGTCCCTAAAGTGTATGGTTCTGTATTTCCAACATTGTTAAGGGCATTTGTAAGTAAAGTATCTGAAATGCTTATGCATTTTGAAGGATCTTGTATGGTTTCAAACATATTGTTTGGATCTGGAAGCAAATAAAGAATGCTTCTAATGGCATTAATGGGACTCTCCTTACAGATACTGGTATCATTATGTACCACAACTGATGTGTACTTGTTTAGGAACAAAAGACTAGCATAAACACAAGGTCTATACATGGCATGTTCCAACATCCAAAGAAACTGCAGAGACCACAGTTGAGAAACAACTCTTGAAGCAGGGAGTGCAAATGAGGTACCGTGACCTTTTGTGGGCAGTTATTTTTTCCACTTCACAAAGGGCTCAGAATCTAATGGTCAATGCTAGCAATTGGGCAATGAGGCATCAAAGGCTTCTGGGGGAACAGAGAGGCTGACAGGGCTGACACGGAATCTGTTTGTGGATTACAATACAAGTGCCATTAATCATGGAATGATGGAGAAAGTCACCCATTAAAAGTTGCTTTTGTGCTCTATCTTGCAACTACCTTGGACTGTGATCATGGGTAGCAATTTCTGTAAAGATATAGACATGCTAGTGTTTTCATGCAGAGAAGAATGGCATGACTGTAACAAGTATAGAACTAACCTGTAAAATCTGTATTCTGTCTGGCATTCAGTTTCTTGAGCAACATCATAGGACATGAGGAGAAACTTCAAGATATCCAGGATATCTTTGAAGCAAGCCAGCTAAAAAGTATGACTTTTTTTGCCAAACACAGAATGAGAGAGCATTAGTTGATTCTTTTCCATAATCAAATGACACTGGAGACTAGATCCTTCTCTGCATAGTGCTGGTCTTTATGATCTCACCAAGTGACTGATGACTGAACCCCAGACTCTTCACAAGCAGTAAATGAAGGTTAATGCAGGGTTACGAACAGCTTACTTGAGCATTGATGACATCACCTGCACACACAAAAGGCCCCTGGAAAAGGATGGGAAATAGGGTTAGATTTATGGAAATAGGGTTTCCATTTATGGAAATCTCAATCCAATAATTTGTGGACTGCTCAACTAACTGATTAGAGACTTCAGTGGCCACACATAACAAAAAAAATACATATATATAGACTGTGTCAGTCAGCTTTCTGTTACTATGACAAATACCTGAGATAATCAACTTACAAGGACAAAACAGTTTATTTTTGCTTGTAGTACTAGAGGTTTCAGTCCATGATTGGTTGGCCCTGTAGCGAGGTGGCACATCATGGCGGGGTGGGGTTTTGGAGGAACAATGCTGCTTACCTCATAGCCTGGGTGACAAAGAGTGAAAGAGAGGAAGAGAAAGGGGCTGGAGTCCCATTACCCCGCCTCAAGGGCACATCCCCAGTGATCAGAAGGCCTCCCATTAGGCCCTACTTCTGAAAGCTTCTACCACCTCCCAGTAGTACCAGGGCTGATGACCAAGCTTTTAACATGGGCCTTTAGGGGGAATTCCAGATCCTAACTATAGTATAAACTTCATAAAATCAGTTCAGGAAAGTCACTAGACAAATGAAAACAGCAACAATAACAAATTATGGGTAAGGATTAGAATCTGATTCTCAGAATTGCCACATTATATTATTTTACATGTTTAGTTCTCAGCACAAAATTATGAGACATGCAAAGTAACGAAGTATGGGCCATGCTCATGAACAAAAGGGGTCAATAAAACTTGGGATTGAGGAAGTCTGGACATAAGTCTAAACTATTAAGTCTAAATAGAAGAAAATTTTTACACCAGATAACTTAAATATGTTCCAATGACAAAAGAAAACTATTTCTAAGGAACTAAAGTAAATATGATAATGTCTCATCAATTAGAGAATATTGGTAGACTAGAAATTATAATAAAAAGCCAAATAGAAATTCTGGAGTTGGAAAATAAAATAATTTTTAAAAATTCCACCTCAGTGCAATAGCAGATTTGAGCTGTCAGAAGACAGAATTAGCAAACTTGGAGATACAGCAAAGTTTTTCTGCAAAATAAAATTAAAAAAGAAATGAAGACATTTCCAGATATACCAAAACCAAGAAAATGTGTCATTAGCAAACCTGCCTTCTAAGAACCTTTAGGATTAAAAAAAAACATAAAATAAACTAAAAAATAAGAATTAACTTAATTTCACATGAGAAATAAAGAAGATAAGCATATAGGTAAGTATAGAAAATTACAAATTGTTATGGTTTGGATTTAAAATGCCCCCCTAAACCTCATGTGTGAGAAAAGTCCCCAGGTTCAGAGTCAGGGCATGACTGGAGGGGTGGGTCCCTGGAGGAATGGTCAGGGACTGGCTTTGTCCCTGGCAGCTTCCTCTGCTTCCCATGGCCATGAGCTGAGCTCAACTTTTACCTCCTCCACCATGCCCTAAAGCCCTGCCATCTCTAGTTGTCAACCGATTGACCATGGACTGACCTCTGAAACCTCCGGAACCTCCAAAACTGTAAGCCAAATAAACATTTCTTCTCAGTTGTGCTTGTCAGGGAGTTTTATCACAGTGACAAAAAAAGATGACTAAAACACAAATGCATTTTTATTTATCTTTTTTTTCTCCTAAGTAATTTGAAAGAAAATTGCATAAAACAATAGTTATGAGACTCTATTGCTGAGTATATCATATGTAAAGATAGAATTTTATTTAAACTAATAGCATAAATGTGAGGGTAAGAACAGAGTTACATAGGAGGAAAATCTTTAACTTAACTTGATGCTGTAGTTAGAATATTAAATGTCCCCCTAAAACCATGGGGAGACTGGGGACTTAGTCCACAGTCTGTGGCACTAATGGTGGGTGGTGGGACCATTAAGGGCTGGGGCCTACATAGAAGTCTTTAGATCATTGGGATCATGGCCTTGAAGGACATGGAAGGAACCTAGCCCATTCTTCTTTTTCTCTTTGACCTCCTTCCCATGAGGATAATAATTTTGCTTCATCACTCACTCCCTGTTATGACTTACTGCCTTACCACAGACTTAAAAGCAACAGAGTTAATGAATAATAAATTGGAGTCTCCAAAACTATGAGCCAAATTAACCCTTTTCTTTCACAGATTGATCTATCTCAGGTATTTAATATAGTGATGGAAAGCTTACTAACACACTTGTTGATAATCCAAACTAAATTATTATAATTTAAGATGTTACTTGTAATCCCCAAGGCAACCACCAAGATAATAACAAAAATAGTAAAAGAAAAGACATGGAAGTTATAATGATACTTTAAAAAATATTTAACACAGCTGGGCGTGGTGGCACACGCTTGTAATCCCAGTACTTTGGGAGGCGGAGACTGGAGGATCCGGGTTCGCGGCCAACCTCAGCGCGCATGCGCGCGTGATCTCTCTCTCTCTCTCTCTCTCTCTCTCTC
>PVJS01005716.1:0-34535 GCA_004027185.1 Glis glis | reverse complement strand
TATTTAACACAAAAAAGGCAGTAATAAAGGAATAAAGAAATAAAAAAGTTATGACATAAAAACAAAAAGCAATAGGGTAGATGTAAATAGTATCTTATCAGAAATTCCAACAAATGCAAGTGGATTAATCCCTCCAATAAAAATTGAAGATTTGTCTACAAAACACAATTTAGATTCAAAATAAAATAGGCCAAAAGCAAATCGATGTAAAAGCATACTATTTAAATAGTAACTGAATGGGAGCTAGACTAGACGTACTAATCAGACAAAATAGAATTTAAGACTAAAGTTGTTGCCTTAAAGAATGAAATTTTATAATGATAAAAGGTGAATTTACCAAGAACACCTAACAATTATATATTCTTTGAAAGCTAACAACAAAGCCCCAGAACACACAAAATAAAAACTGACAGAATTGAAGGGGAAAATAAACAATTCAAAAATGATGGCTGCAAACTTTAATACATTTTCCATAATGATTAGAACAATTAGACAGAATAATAAGTAAATAGAAGACTTGAATTATACTACAAACTAACTACAAGTGACAGACAGCTATAGACTCCACCCCCAAATAGTAAAATACACATAGTTCCTATGTGCACACACAAAAATTTCTCCAGCATAGAGCATGGTATGCATAAAAACAGTCTCAAAACTTTAAAATTATTGAAACCATACAAGGATCAGCATTCCATACAATGAAATGAAATTAGAAATCAATAACAGTAGAAAATTTGGGAAATTAAAAAACATTCTTAAGCAACCAATAGGTTAAAGAGGACATGATAAAGGAAATGAGAAAATAAATGAAAAAGTAAACTGAACATGTCAAAATATATAAGATGTGGCTAAAGGACTACCTCCTAGGAAAGACTTAGCTCCAAACACATATTTAAAGATTTAAAAATCTCTAATAAACTAATATCTCATTGTAAAAAAAACTAGGAAAAGTGAATTAAAACCTTTAAAGCAAAAAGGAGTAAGAATATACAGATCAGAACCTCAATAAAAGAAATAGAGCATAGAAAAATAATACAGAAAATCAACAAAGCTGATTCTTTGAAAAGACTAACAAATTTAATAAATCTTTAGCTGGACTGATCAAAAAGAAAAGAGAGAAGATTCAAGTTACTAAAATCAGAAGTAAAAGAGGGGATGTTATTACTGAGCTTTAAGAAATAAAAAAGAATTTTAAGAGAACACTATGATCAATGCTGACATTTTACATTACTTAGATGGAATAGGCAAATTCCTAGAAAGACACAAATTACCAAAAGTGAATCAAGAAGAAATAGAAAATACTAATAGACCTATAAAAAGTAGAGAGATTAAGTTAGTAAGAATAATTTTTAAAGATTCACAAGGAAAAGCTCAGGCCCAATTGGATTCAGTGGTGAATTCTACAGGACATTAAACAATGAATAGCAAGCATTTCAACTATTTGAAAAAATATATTCATTATATATAAAAACCCTTAAAACTTGAAAATAAAAAGACAAATAGCATAATTTAAAACTAAGGAAAATATTTAAGCCGTGATTTCTCCAAAGAAGATATGAAAAAAAAAGCACATGAAAAATTCTCAACACAATTTTCAGTCATCAGTGAAATGTAAATCAAAACTACAGGAAATACTACTTGGCCCCCATTAGGATGGCTATAATCAAAAAGACATTATAGCAGCACAATTCAAAATGGCCAAAGTATGGAACTAGCCTAGGTGTCCATCAGCTGATGAATGGGTTATGAAACTGTGGTATATACACACAATGGAATTTTACTTAGCCATAAAGAACAAAATTATGTCATTTGCAGGAAAATGGATGGAGCTAGACAATATTATGCTAAGTGAGATTAGTCAGTCTCAGAAAGTGAAGGGTCATATATTTTTTCCCATATGTGAAAGCTAGAAAGAAATTGGGAACAAAAGAGACTTCAGGTAATGAGGGGAGATACCAGTAGAAGAGTGGAAGGGGATTAGGAGGGGGACATGGGGGAAAAGGAGACTTGATGAAGGAATCGGTTCAAACAATCCTACATTCATTCATGAAGCTATCAATACCAATTCCAATATTATGAGTGAGGAAGGGGAGGGAGCAGGGAAAGATCTGGAGGGAAAAGCTCTGGGTGCTTTGTATGTCTATGTACATATCACACTAAACCTCAATGTGGTATATGGTTGCAATACACCAATAAAAGTATATATTTTTAAAAAAGATAGTAGCGAATACTATTAAGGATCTAGAAAAGGTGGAACCCATGTACACTGTTATAGGGAATATAAAATGCTGCAGCCACTGTAAAATAGTTTCACAGCTACTTAAAAAGTATAGAATTACTGTGTTAGCTTCTCATCAATGTGACCAAATAAATGAGAATCACAACTTAAGAGTAGGAAATATTTATTTTGGCTCATGGTTTCACAGGTTTCAGTTCATGGTTGCTGGCTCCATTTCTTTGAGCTGAGATAAGGCAGAACATCATGGCAGAAGGGTAAAGTGAAGGGAAGCTGCTCAGTTTGGGAAAGAGAGAGAGAGAGAGGCACAAAGCAAGGGGGTGGGGACAATAAATATCATTCTGGGGCATGCCCCCAGTGGCCTACTTCCTCCAACTAGGTCCCACAGCCTCCACCAGCTCCCAGTAGTCCACTTAGCTATCAATGGATTAATTGACTGATAAGGTCAGAGCGCTCATGATTTAATCACTCCCAAAAGTCCCATCTCTGAACATTGCTGCATTGGGAACCAAGTCTTCAACACATGAGATTTTAGGAAACACTTTATATCCAATCCATAACAGTTACCATATGGACTGGCAGTTCAAGCCTTAGGTACTGACCAAAAGAAAAAAATTGAAAACAGTGTTCATGCAAAAACTTGTACTTGACTACAGCATTATCCCTAATAACCAGAGTGATAGTTTCCATCAAGTGATGAACAGATTAACAAAATGTGGCTCATCCATACATCGAAATATTTCTAGTCATAAAAATGAATGAAATACATGCACATGCTTCAACATAAATGAATCTTGAAAATATGCTAAGTGAAAAGAGCCAGATTCAGGGGCCATCTATTGTATGGTTCAATTTTTATGAAATAGTCCAGATTTGGCAAATCCATACACATACAAAGCAGATTAGTGTTTGTTAGGAGATAAGTAGACACACACAATATAATATGTTGCTAAGTTTAGTTCATAACTGTTAATTAATTAAAACTCTAAAAAGTAATTACCAGATTGGGTGACAATACTGAATGGAGTATCATATTTAAGAGTAAGATGAAAATTATGAGTACTGTAATCATTATTAGAAAAAACACAAGGATTTGTGCAAAAATTATAAATAATATGTAACCAATTAATAAACTAGAAACAGATTAAATGTACTCACAACAACATGTATAAATCTTAGGCTAAGTGAGTAAAGTTAGCAAATAGGTTATGGTAAATGTGTCCCATGTGGAACACTAAAATGCACTACCTAGTAGAATGGTCTCATACCATCCTAAGGATTTAGACTCTCACAAAGCATGGCGGAGAGGGGTGGCTAAACATATGAGTCTCAAGCAATGATTTTAGGTTCCTGCAAAGTATGAGTGCTATGCAGGGAACATGTACATTTTCATGGGATGATGTGGAAGTTCCTAGAGCATTAGTAAACTAGAAAGCCACCTGAGCTCGGGATCAAGAAGTTCAAGGCACAGGAACATCATGACCAGAATCAGTGTCCATGTCTCAGTTCAATGGTTAGTATGTTGCCCCATATTAGATAGGATCAGTTGCCCCATCAACAGTCTATTTAGGGGAATAACTGTCCCAGGTATGATATATTTCCTGGTATGTAAAGTTTTATTTTTTTTTTTGTGGTACCGGGGATTGAACCCAGGGGCGTTCTACCTCCGTGCTACACCCCCAGCCCTATTTTTTTAATACTTTATTTTGAAACCGGGTCTCACGAAGTTGCAGAGGGCCTCACTAAGTAGAGAGAGAGAGAGAGAGAGACAGGGAGAGAGAGAGCTGAGGCTGGCCTCGAACCCGGATCCTCCGGTCTCCGCCTCCCAAAGTACTGGGATTACAAGCATGCGCCACCATGCCCGGCCCTGTAAAGTTTTTAATGCCAGATCCAGAGCAGGTCTGGTTCTAATTGTTTGCTTACCCTAGCAGCCAACATTGCAATATTCAAGTCCTCCACAGAAAAGACCTCTGTGCAAGGATACAGAGGATAACATATGGTTCCGAAACCTTTTCTTCTACCACTGAGTGCTACATATATCCACACGCCATGCAGATACAGGGCAAAATGAGAGAGTGGTGGCACACACTTGAAATCCCCGTACTTGGGAGGCTGAGACAGGAGGATCACAGGTTCGAAACCAGCCTCAGCAACTGTGAGGCTTTCAGCAACTTAGCAAGACCCTGTTTTCAAATAAAAAATAAAATAGGTCTAGGGGTGAAGCCTGGAGATAGAAAGCCCCTGGGTTCCATCCCCAGTACCACAAAACAAACAAACAAAAAACAAAATAATAAGAGAGGAAATCCATATGACTGGACTTTTACCAAAGGAGTAAGACATCCCAATATAACAATTTAATTCAATTTTATCTTTATTTTCCAATTATTAATTGGGTAGGCACTCATGAAACTAGGAAATATTAAGCAGGTACACTTTTCTTTGAATATCTAAGACTATTTAGGGTTGATTATTTTGCTATGCTACAACTAAAAGTCTTCAAGTTTTTAAATTTTAAGTTTTTAAAATTCCTTATGGAAGTATTTTCCTGTCACAAAATGTTTCCCACATACGAATTGTGCACACGATCTCCTCATTGACAATGTCTAACCAATGGTACTTTCAGACACTGTAGGGATATTCAAATTTATAAGAGCCCTGGCAGCTCTATTAAAACAAACCAGTCTGCATTACTTGGAATTGAGCTCAAATGAATATTCAGCCTTATTAGAAAGACTGAAAAACAAATCCAAGTGTACTAGTCTGGTTGGACTGTGTATTAGTCAGGGTTCACTAGAGTAACAGAACTTATAGGACACTCACATGGTAAAAGAGAATTTACCAAATCAGCTTACAGTCCAAAACAGTGTAGTCCCAAGTGGCCGACTGCACAAGGAGAGCGGGAAGAACCAGCAGCTGGTCGAGCAGTCCAAGAGCTGGAGTCTCAGAATCAGAGCAACCATTTATTTAGTCCCAGTCCAAGATGGAAAGGCCAGAAAACTCTCCAGAGAAATGATGGTGAAGGTACAGTACAAAGAGCTGAAGGCCGACATCTCAGACAAAAGCAGACACTTTTTCCTCACGAAGAACCACGCATGCCTTCACAGTTTTCCTCTTCTTTTTATCCAGGTCTTACACCTATGAGTTTCTTGGGCATGTGGGCTGTGTTTTATACAACACCGAGTATTTGAGCCCCAGCGTTGTCCTCCCTGATGAAATGTGCCCTATAAGAAGTACCCAGGTGAGGCAGGTGATACCTGATGGGCTCATCATCAAGCCAGTCCTTGGAGACTAATATACAGAACTGAAATAGCTGACCACCTTGGCAGAAGGCCAAATGTCTTAATCATTTTGGGATGCAAAGTACTTTCCATGTGTCCTCACATGGTGGAAGGGGCAAGGTTTCCTCATGCCTCTTTTATTCTTATAATAAATTAATTTTATACCTAACAGATCTGCCTTCATGATCTAATAACCTCTTCACAGCCCCCCTTTTGATATCTTGCATTGGGATTAGGTATCAATACATGAATTGTGATGTTAACATTAAGATCATAGCAACAAAGGAGGAATTTTATCATCATCAGAGGAAGATTCCATTCCATCTGTGGCCTCCAGAATGACATGACTGAATGAAGGAGTAAAGACTAGAAGAGTGGCAAGGACTCACTTAGAGAAGCAGCGAAAACAACTTAGAATGGGATCTGCCATGCCAAATGCCATATTTTTGCTTCAGGTGTAGGTCATCTTGAGAAAATTGCAGGACTGGAGAAGTTGCAGGTTGCTGTCTGTGATGGTTAATCTGGATTGTCAACTTGACTGGATTATGAAACACCCAAGATTATGTGACTTTGGGCGTGTTGATGAGGTTATTAGCTTATGTAACAGCAAATTTAAGGGGAAATCCTGCCCTGAATGCGGGCAGCTCTGTTCTGATAGTTTCAGGACCTGGATAAAAAGGAGAAAGCTGCGTGATGCATGCCTGGTTACTCCTGAGAAAGGTGTGTCTGCTCTCACCTGGGATATCAGCCTTCAGCTCTTCGAACTGAAATTTCACCATTGTTTCTCTGGAGAGTTTCCTGGTCTTTCCATCTTGGACTGGGACTGCATTATCTGTCACTTCTATTCTGATGCTCCAGCTCTTGGACTGCTTGGCCAGCTGCTGGTTCAACCGGGTCGCCACGTGCAGGCAGCCACTTGGGACTACACTGCTTTGGACTGTACACTGAACTGATAAATCCCCTTTTACCATATACACATCTCTGAGTTATGCTACTCAAGGGAACCCCGACTCATATACTGTCTTAGTCCATTTTTGTATTCTATAACAAAACACCCAAGTCTGGATAAGTTAAAAAGAAGAGCAGTTTATTTCGTTGACAGTTCTGGAGACAGGGGAACTAAGGACTTGACAGTTGCAAGGGCTTCAGTATGGACACATGCCAGAGTGGCCAGCAGGTGCTAGCAGAAGAAACCCAAACACCAAGATCTCCTTGATTTATAACAGCCTACTCGCAAAGTAACTAATACAGTTTCATGAGACCCAACTCACTCCCACAAGACCCAATCCAGTCTCAAGAAACCTAACCCAGTGTTTCTAGAAAGACATTAATATTCATTCACGCAGATGGTGCCACCATGACCTAATCACCTCTCAAAGGCCCCACCTCCTGACCTGCTGCACTGAGGACTTAAGCCTCAACATACATGTTTCAGTCAGCCTTCTCACTGCTATAATCTAGACACCTGACACATAAATGCAGAGGCAGCAGCATGCTGGTGCCATTACCACAGGAAATTCAGGTAAGACCATGTCTATTTTCCCCTGGCTAATTCTATAGAAACTCTCAGGCATATAGCAAATATTTCACTAAGCCTAAAAGACACAGTCCAATTCAGGGAATTGCTAGACTTACACATTAAAGAGCCCCTCACCCCTCTAAACCCTGGCTTAGAAACCAAGTGTCCCTCCTCGTAGGTATGGATAACCATGACCAAACACTCCAAGTAGCAACGAAGATGATATTATGGTTTCTCTATGGAGTGGCCCCCAGAAAAGCTCACGTTGACAATGCAGAAAGTTCAGGTGAAATAATTGAAACAGGGCTCTAACCTCATTAGTGGGTAAATCCATTGATGGATTAATAATTTTATTTTGGTACTGGGGATTGACCCCAGAGACATTCTACCTCCAAGCTACACCCTCAGTCCAATTTTAGGTCTTTTTTTTGGGAAACAGGGTCTTACTAGGTTGCTGAGAGCCTCGCTAAATTGCCAAGGCTGGCTTTGAACCTGCAATCCTACTGTCTCTGCCTCCCAAGTACTGGGATTACAAGCATGCACGACCACACCTGGCTGATGGATTAATAATTTGAATGAACTTACTGAGTATGGCTGGAGGAGGTAGGACCCTGGGGGTGTGACCCTGGAGACTATATCTGTGCCTGGTCCCTTCTTCTCTCACTCTCACTCTCTGCTTCCTGCTTCCCTAAGCACCTTTCCTCAGGTCATGCCCTGCCACCACCATGTTTCTGCCTTGAAGGCTGCTGACCCACCTCTGAAACTATGATCGAAATACACCTGTCCTCCTCTGAGCTGTTCTTGTCAGGTCTTTTGGTTACAGTGATGAAAAAGCTGACTAATACAGACGGGAAGCTTAAAAAAATTGGATTAATAAGGAGACACCTTGAGTTTTCTTGGAATCTTTAAGTCAACTAACCCCATTATTTATTTATTTATTTATTTGTTTATTTATTTATTTATTTATGTGTTTACTTACTTATTTTTTTTTTTTTTGGTACTGGAGGTTGAACCCAGAGGCATTCTACCTCCAAAATATGCACCCTCCAGCCCTTTTTATTTTATTTTGAAACAGGATCTCTCTAAATTACTGAGGCTGGTCTCAAACCTGTGATCCTCCTGTCTCAGCCTCCTAAGTACTGGTGTTACAAGCATGTGCCACCGTTCCCAGCAGTATAATTTGTAGATATGTACAAGTTTTCCAGATTTGAGTGAAAAGATGGTAGGTAATGTCTGATTTTAATGTTCTAAAGAAATGGCTAGGTCTGCCACCTCCCTATTATGAGATTATTCTTTTCTCCAGTCTAGAGAAGTCCCCCTCTGTGCACACAAACAACCTTTCAAAGTGTAGGGGCAATCTTACTTTCTGGTTTGGTCCTCTGACAGGCAGGAGGATACAATCACCACCCTGGGAACTGTGTATGTTTGGAACCAGACAAAGGCCTCTGCAACAGATAACAGCGGGGAGATGCAAAGGCACCTTCTCCTGCTGTTCCCACTGACTGCTCCTTCCTTTGTCACTGGAGAAGGTTGGGACTCCTTCCCTAGCTATGGCAGCTCTTCCAGATGAGAGTGTTCCAGCCCATGCTAAGTCTGGTGTTCCCATGCAAACTCTTCTCCCCTAGACAAGGAACTTTCCTCCAGAGCTGGCCAGAAGTCCCTTTCTTGATTTAGAACCACTTTTTAATTCACTGACCCACCTCAGAACAAGGGTGCATCTGGCCCCCTGCCTCTCTCTAGCTCCATGGAGATACTACTTCAGAGACATTGCAACTCCCTTCCATTAGGATCTTTCCACCCTGACAAATCACAGCAAGCAGACAACCAAAAATAATTGGGCTCAGGGACCTGTGTCTCCTTGTTTTTAGAAGGTCCCCATAGTTTGGTGTACAATAGTTTGGTACATAGTTTGGTAGCAATATCTCCTTTTGTGGAAAATAAAAATTAAAAGTGAAAATTGCCCCTTTCCAGAAACCCCTAAAGTGATTCCTATAGCATTAATGTTTTCCATTTATGTTAATGCATTTCCATCTGTACCTCTAGGGCACTGGCAAATGCAGAAAGGTGCCCAGAATGGCCACCCAACAATGGGGGGCATGGGCACAGTAGTTTGACCTAAGCTTGCCCAATCCAGAAACAGTTACTTACCCTCATGATCAAGCAACCTGTCTACTCCCAGCCTGAGGAACCTACCTTAGCATTAGCATTGAAATAAATGTGTTTGGCCTGTCAAATAAAAATATTAAATATTTAAAATTTAAACCTGCTTATCCTTCAATGGCCTCTTGTCTGCATCCTCTCACACATTTCTACTTCTCTCTGTGATAACATCTAAAGGTAGTTCATTCTTTCTCTTCTATCTAGGTAAGCATGAGAGATACTCTGAGACCAAATGGAAGTCTTTCCAATCAATAATTTGTGATAATAATTTTCTTGTAGAATCTGAACAAGAAATATTGAAGGGAAAAAAAAAACCAAATGAACCAACCAACAACAAAACCAAAGTTCACTTCATGTCCGAGGGTCTGACATGACGACATGCAGACAGGAAGAAACTGGACTGTTTGGATTTGAGATGGGCCAAGTCAGAGTGAGTCATTCAGTTGTTACTGGAGAATTCCATCCTCCCCTCAGCCCTTTCTCTTTGGCAATACAGGCAGGTAGATGGCAGGTACTAGGAAGTGTTGAAGTTTCCAGGGATTCAGGTGATATTTTGGTTAATTTCATTCACAATTAATATTTTTTTCACACATGATAATAAATCAAAGGAAGAAATATTTTGTCATGGGCATCATTTATGCAAGATTTAAGCACTTTGGAAGCAACAGATACTATGATTTCTCCTAGGAAACTGACAGTCTAGCAGATGAGCTAGATATTTAAATAATCCCAATACAAGATGAGTGAAATTAGGAATATACAGGGGGCAGTGAGGGCATATAGAGAGGCCCTTAGCCAAGTTGAGGAGGTGAGGGAAGATAGACAAGGAAGACACCCCTAGAGAAGGTAGTGCTAGGCTGAGTTACAAGGAAAAAGTAGACAATTCCCTGGGGGAAAAAAACTATAGAGGAAGGAAAAAACATGAGCAAAACACTGGCTTAGGAAGATGGCCCAAGGACTCAGAGGTGATGCTAGAACAAAAAGGTGCCAGGGGACCGGTGGAGCTAAGCACAGAGAATCCGTAGGAAGCAGGCAGTGAAGGGCCTAAATGCATTATGGAAGTATACAACTTTGTTAAGAAATAGCCATTGAAAGGTTTTACACAAAAAAGTTAAATGGCCAAACAGATCCTTCTAGCAACTATCTAGATAAATACATTAGGGTAGGAGGCAGTGGGGAAGAGCAAACTGGGACAAGGAGATTTGTCAGTCAGCTATTATAACACTTCTGGCCAAGAGATGGTAAAAACTGAATTAAGAACCCCCAGGGATGAGTTATTTAGGAGATAATATTAATAGGACTTTCTGAGTGACTAAATAGAAAATGGGAATAAGTGTCTTTATAAGAAAAGGAATAGACACCAGAGTTTCTTCTCTGTTGCAAACAAGGAAGAGGAGCCTCGCCAGATAACAATCTTGGACTTTTCAATCTCCAATAATGTTAAAATAAATGTTTATTGTTTGAGATACCTGAAATATGATTGTATTTTGTTATAGTGTCCTGAACTGGGTAAGATAACAGACCTGCCTTCAGGCTAGAGACTGGACAATGTTGTAACTCAGATTCTACCATGCAGATGATGGCAAAGTTCTACAGGATGGTGTGGTCACAAGATGGAAGGAATCTGGTTGGCTGCTTGAATCCCACCACCTCTCATCTTGTAAGAGTAAAATAAACTTTGTTCTTTGAACCTATAAACCTGTGGGAGGATATTTTTGTGCCTGCCCTAGATAATATAAAAGTAGAAATGATTAATTAGATGGGTAATAAAACCAAGATCTGCCCCTTCCTTTAAAGGGAGTTATATTATTTTAAAAAGTATAAGGAATGTTGAAAAGTTATTTTATAATGATTAAAAGTCAAATATGCAAACAAAGTGTACTACATAATTGATAGTCATGAATTTTTATATATAGTATTTAAAAGAGAAGTCTCTATTTTGTGGTTGAAGAATTCTTGGTGTTATGGATTGAAACTTTGGAATAATAGCTTATTGTTGGGTTGGATATTCCCAGGCTACTTGCTTAGTCAAGAATATTACTTGATAAATTGAAGCTCTGGAGCCCTCTTTTATTTTTATCTTTCATGACTCTTTTTTTTTTTTTGCGGTACCAGGGATTGAACCCAGGGGCGTTCTACCTCCGCACTACATCCCTGGCCCTATTTTTTATACTTTATTTTGAAACAGGGTCTCACAAAGTTGCGGAGGGCCTCACTAAGTAGAGAGAGAGAGAGACAGGGAGAGAGAGAGAGAGAGAGAGAGAGCGAGCTGAGGCTGGCCGCGAACCCGGATCCTCCGGTCTCCGCCTCCCAAAGTACTGGGATTACAAGCATGCACCACCATGCCCGGCCTCTTTCATGACTCTTTACTTACCATTCTGCTTTTTTGCAATCTTAGTTATGGTAAATAAACTCTATGTTTAAAGTTCTGTAACTATTTCAGACTCCTATGGCTTTGTCAATAACTTCATATATGGATATTTTTAAAAGTATAACATCTGTATATAAAAAACAAATAACTAAAAAAATTAAAACCAACAGTCTGACACTCAATTACCTGTATCTTCATCTTTCTTGTGTACATACACAAAAACACATGCATGCAACTAAAACTTGTTTTTAAAGTGATCGAAAAATCAAACAGCAGGATAATCATTAAATGACAACTTATTGATTCAATAACAGAACTACTCAAGGACAGGCTTAGCTTTAGTTACTATAAGAAGCCACACCCACATGATGTTATAAAAACTCAGTTTACCTCTCTTCATGTGTATTGGTTTCATTCTTAAAAACTCTTTCCTCATCATTACAATATTGTCAGCAGTCTACATAACCCTAGATTCAAACCCAGTGGTAACTAGCGAGTCTCTCCCAGTATTGTCAAAGTCCCGGAGTTCACTTTGTCTACACTTGCTTTGTCCATATTTATGCCTCAAGCAGTCACTGCAATCAGAATGCAACACACTGATTGGCTCAGGCCTGCATCACACACTCCATTCTTTGGGCTGTATGTGGATCCACACCCAGGTTGTGTGGAGTGAGAGAGAGGCAGGAGTAGATCTCAAGCAAACATGAGCTTCTGTTTTATGTCTGTATCTGTGCATAGTAGGAACATAGTAGGTACAAAGTATTAGTTGAATTAATGAATGAATACATACCTGGGCAGGACAGCAAAGACTTCTTGTCCTAGCAGTAGTATCAGTCCCTTGCTCAGCCTGTCTGGCTGTGTTGTTCTCTTCGGAAGAATGGTTCCCATATTCTACCCTTGAGACCAATTTTTTTTGCTATTTGGTAGAATCTTCTTGGTCTGTTGTCCTCTCTGGCCATATCTTAGCATAGCATTGTTGAAAGCACTCCAGTTATTAGAATTTTTTTGTTGACAATATTTCTCAGTCCTGAGGGTTTACTTAGAGACTAAATATTCATAGACAATTCTTACTGTCAATTTTCTGGCTCCTCGTTTAGAGATGTTTCATATTTCATCTACTTCCAAATACTGAACTCCATAAACTTGTGTCCAAAGGCAGATATCTTGTTGGGTCATGATCCTTGAAATTGGATTCAGCCTGAGATATTCTTTTCTGTTCTTTCTTCAGTAATAGGATTGGTGTTCTTTCTATCCCTGACGTCCTCCCTTAAGTGACCTTCATCTTTGTACTGCTCCAGAGAAAAATGAAATAATAGTTGAGAAAATAACACTCATCTGGCACTAAGGCAGCAACCAAATGCACCTCAACACTGCTGTTGATCATTCTCTTTGTCACAGAGGAAAAAGGAATGCATGGTAGTAATCTGAAAATGAGTTTGCCCCATATTTAAATGGTATATTCTGATATAATCCCTACTTTCCTTATTGGTGTTGTACTAACCTTTCTTTTTTCTTTTTGATGTGCTGGGGATTGAACCCAGGGGGCATTCTCCCTTAAGCTACACACCCAGCCCTATTTTATTTTTTATTTTGAAACAGGGTCTCACTACTTTGCTGACAGCCTCACTAAATTACTGAGGTTGGCTTTGAACCTGTGATCCTCCTTTCTCAGCTTTCCAAGTACTGGGATTACACACCTGGCTTCATACTAACTTTTTTTTTGCAGTACTGGGGATTGAACCCAGGGGCATTCTACCTCTGTGCTACACTCCCAGCCCTATTTTTTATTCTTTATTTTGAAACAGGGTCTCACTAAGTTGCGGAGGGCCTCACTAAGTAGCTAAGGCTGGCCGCTAACCCAGATCCTCCGGTCTCAGCCTCCCAAGTACTGGGATTACAAGCGTGCGCCACCATGCCCGGCTTCATACTAACTTTTGACTAGTGTAGAAAATAAACTTTCACAACCTTCAAAGATCCAGATTATTCAATTCTTGTCTTTCTTATTTTATAGGTTTCACGTAGAAGGACCTCTTTCAGTAAAATTGTACTTTCCACTCTGATTTCAGATGTGAAAGCTTTCACATATGTCTATTTAATTCTGGTGAGACCTTTATGGGTTTCTTTTAACAAGCAATAAAAGATGGTTCACAGGATCTAGTATCCTAACTTTCTTTTTCAAATACCATAATGTCACAGCACCTATGGTAAATGGTCTAAGGTGTAATGTAGCCAATTAATATACAGCTACATTACCAAATAACTTGGATCACCAACTGGTAAGCTGTGAATGAGGAGTTCCCAATGCCTTCCTCTCTGCTTTCTCAGGTTGGTGTTTCATATTTTAGGGTCTATTACTTACTACACTTTACTCCTGGTGAGGATTCCTGTGTCAGTGAAGATCCTATCCATGGTTAAGTGCCTAAATTTGATGTATCAAGCATAGACATTAGTTGACTGACACAATTTAAGGAGTCCAGGGTAAATGTGACTTCGTATTTATGACAGAAAAAAAGCAGCATCAGCCTTGTCCTAAAATACACTAATCATTGTGATAAAGGGGATGTAATCTGTTCTTTGAGTCATGTGTGTCACTCTTAAGACAAGGGTAGAATCCTATCCAGACACTGTGGACTGAGAGATGGGGAGGGGAGACTCTCTAGACAAAACTTGGATACGTAGAACAAGTGACACTGCCTGGGTTAACTTAAAAGTGAGTTAAAAAATACCTGGCAAGAAAATGTTCTTTACTTAGCTTTCTATAGTTTCATTTTCAAATGTTGTATTTTTGATAGTTTGCATTATTATTCAGCAGGTATTTATTTCTTCCCCTTTCTTGAGTAGATGAAGTTTGTTTTCTTTACCCACTAATATATTTTCTGTAGCCAATAGGACACTAGTGGAATGATATAAGGGGTGTTAAATGAGTTTGTGTGATTGGGCCTTGCTCTTGTGCTTGGGTAAGGTGCCACAGAATAGCTGTTCCTTTCACCTGAGCCCCAGAATGAACACAAGCGGATCTAAATCCAGCCCACAACCCAAGGCAGAGGCACCTCGATGCATCCATTCCGGCTCAACTGAATTCTAGTCAGCCTGCAGTATTGTGAAAGAGAGAACGGATGCTCATGTAGCATATTGCTGTTTGTTAGGAAGCAGTATTTTGTCAATATCTCATTAAGACATTCTGCGGGAAATTGTCTAGAATTTATTTCCAAAAGCAAACATAGGATTGGAATATGGAACAAGAAAAATTAAAGTTGAAGTTGCATTTACATAGCAAGTATACTGTTCTAGTTTAGGTTATATGTTTACTTTGGGTGGACTAATGGAGATTTGGAGGGTGGTATAATGTTCTTAGCTCTAAGACGTGCATTTCCCTTCATGTTGACATTTCTGAAACCAGGATGTGCTGTACAATCGATGTGCATGTGGCAGAGGGGCATATGGTAGTGTTTCTCCATCTTCTCAGTGTCCCCTTAATGGTGTGTCCACCAAAGGCAGTCCCCCACAATCCAGCAATTCAGACGTTAGGGAGGACTATGAGGATGGGGGTGTGGAGTTAGAACAGGGGTGTGCTCTCTGATCTCGTGTGCTTCAAGTATCTCAGCGGTATTGGTGAATATTGATGGAGCACAAATTAACTGAAAGCAAAGTAGCATTCTGTTGTGAAAACTAGTGAACTCCACTAGTTTGCATGATGATGAAGGCAGTTTTTTTCTGATATGCTTAATTGCCTGAATGTGTAGTCTGATAACAGTATTGCGTGGTAACAAAGTAATTATTTTTAATCTGGAAATAGTTCAGAACAATTCCTACCAATGGGCCATTTTGACTACAAAACAGCTCCAAGCATGGCCCCCTCCAGCCTGGGAAAGTGCACAGTATAAATCAATGACAGATGGAGTTACTTAGGATTTGTCCTGTGAACGTTGGTGATTGTTGACCAAAACAAAATTTTCGCTTTCCTTTCTTTGATATCAAGCTGCTCTTTTCGATTATAGTTAGTCAACAGTTTCAGCTGCTGAAGTTTTCCCACGAAACAATGTTATAATTGGTTGGATAATTGGGAGCTGTGTTCCTGACCAAGGACTCAGCAACAAATAAATCAAAGATATAACCAACAATATGTCATACGAGCAAGATACAACCATAAAACTCTAAAATCATTTGAATAAGTAAAAGAATAATCCCAGCACCATAAAATGGGAACGAACTTACAAATAACACATAAAATACAGGCCTAATGTATCATAAATTTGACTGACCTAAAACACATAGAAAGTTAGCTATTGTAAACATAGAATTAAGACTTTTGTAGGATAATGTGTAAAGCCTAGGTCTTCAAGAGAAGAAAAGAAAAGCAAGCTGTCACAGTAAGTTTAACTGATGCATTCTTTATTCCTCAATAAATTTCACAGCTGTAAATTTGTCAAATAAAGGCCAATATTGTTTCTTGAAATGCAAGACCTTGGGAAAGAGTGCTTAGGGCATAACACCTTTAATTTAAATTTCTACTTTCCCATCTATCTCCATTTATAATTGTCTGACACCTGTACACACACACACACACACACACACACACACACACACGGCCTCCCTCCTGCATGAGTCCAATGTTATTATAATCTCTTCTGTGTCTGAACATAGGGATGTGAAAAGCAACACCAAGAAAACTCTTTTTTGTGGTTGTTTTATATCAGCGGTTCTTAATTAAACATGACTTTGCACAGCATTTAGTAATGTCTGGAGACATTTTGGGTTGTCCCATCTGCACAGAGAATGCTGCTGGCATCTATTAGGCAGAGGCCAGGGATGTTGCTAAACATCATACAATGTTCTCCTGTGCAATCCCCACAACAAAGAATTATCTGGCCTCAAGTGTCCATAGTGCCAAAATTGGAAGACCCTCTGTATACAAGATTTGTATTATAGAAAAGGATGTAGATTACGCCTTCAGCTTACTTGGATGATTCTTGATAATCTATTTTATTATTTAGCAGGAAGCACAACTCAGTATCCTTGTCACACTTAACCTCCAAAGAAAGCATGAAACAGTTATTTTATTCACCATCATGATCTTAGCCCAGTGCCTGCCCATTAAGTGGTGGGCTAAGAAATATTCATTAAATAAATGAATACATGAATGGAAAGAAAAAGACACTGTAACAGAGGATGCAGCAAGGGAGGAAGAGATTGGATTGTACTGGGGCTGAAGTTTGCTTGATTTTGGTGAGTTTGCTTTATAGTCTCCCAAAAATCAGAGGCCTGGGGTCGGTTAAAATCTATTGTTTACTAATTACTATTATTAACTGCTTATTGTCATTAACTTATTGTATTTGTAGCAATTTAAGGACTTAAAGTATTATTAATAATTACTGTGCAATTGTTCTTGTAGCACCTCACAAATAGAAGATTTTAAATAATTTATTTGATTTTCAGCTGCACTCAGAGATTAGATTATTTTTTCACAAAAGCCATCTTAACATCTAAATAGCCTAGGACTTAAATTCTTGGTGAGTTATATTGTTTGTTTTCTTTTTTTGCTATGTGTTGCTTTGTCTGTTTATCTTCTTTGTTCTCCTGATCTTCCCCATTCCTTAAGAAATATCATAAAGCAAAAAGTCATCTGTGGTCTTTCTGGGGTAAGTATTTAGGAAGAATGGGAAGTTATGCCTGCCAGCCATGGGGAAACCAGGGGAAGGCCAAAGACATATTAATAACTTTTAATTTATTTTTAGCACCTATTATCAGAACATCTCCCTTCTCTGAGTCTACTTAATTCCTTAGATCAGAATCCAGTGCCAGCATGGTCTTAATATTAAACATGACCATGTATAGCCACCCTTATTTCCTGTCATTTTCCTCCTAAATGCCATTTTGTTCTTCTCTCTTGGTTTGCATTTCAACACATTTGATAAACATGGATCAAGTCTAAGTTTCTATTTTATTATAAAAATAGTCCATAGATTTATAAGCAGGCATCTCAATGATCTCTTAAACTCAACCTGATAAGTTAACTATTTTCTGTAGATAGGAAGTACCAACCTAAGTTTATAATTCCTGTTACCTTCAATTAAAAGTTAATCTTCTCAGACTGGGCATTTTGCCATCTTTCTTATATTCTGGCCTAACATCTGTCATACTTGGTCTTAATCTTCCATCTCCAGTTTGATATGTATGTCTGGCTAAGCCTTTGATTGCTTCCTGTCTCAGACTCTTCATCTATACTCAATGGAGCCTTTACAGAATCCTCCTTTGTGGGCTGGTAGGCCTTGGGAAATCCATTTTCAAGACCAGGGGGAAGGGGGGAGAGAGAGAAAACCCTATACACAGGTTAACTCAGGAACCCCTGAAGCATCAGCTTCCAACTCTGAATCCTGCCCCTGTTGTCACCAGCTTCCAACAATGAAATGAAAAGTGAATTAACCTGTTGAACCCCAAATCAAGGATTCAGCTGGAAATGTGAGCACATCCCTGGAAGATGCCCTCGTGTGGGCCCCTGTCTAATAAAGTAGCTGTTTGTAGACTCAGACACATTGGCTCTAAAAGCCGCCACTCTGTAGGAATCTCGTACAGAAGAATTCACACTTTTGAAAACCTTCCTGATAAAGCCACTAGACGAATCCAAACTACCTCATAATTTTGAAGCCAGCCTATCTGGAAAGTGCCAGAACAACCAGACAAGTGATCCAGTTGAAACTGTTCATGAAATATCTGGAAGCAGGTAATAATGAGAAAACAGAATCCCAGATGGAGTTAAACAGAAGCAGAGGCCAAGCACAGGCCACCATTAGTAAAGGAGAAGTACACGATGGTTAAGGAAAGGCTTCCTCCCGTCCTGTCCTCCCTCAGGCGTGGCAAGGAAGATCAGTACATACCTCACTTGCTATCACATTGCATCACATCTATTAATCAGCTCAGACCCTCAAAAAATAAAACAGGAACTAAGCAGGGCCCAAAGCCAGAAGCAGGAGCTGAGTGAAGCTGGGCAACATGCAGCCAGCTGCAGAGCAGTAAGTGAAAGAGACAGGTGGAGGCACCACTGTCTGGACAAGTCTCACTGAGAAACCCAAGTACAATGTCCGGCAGCTTTGCTCCTGGCTCTGCTAGGCTCTCCAAGTGATCTGCTGCCTATGTTGCCAAGTCTGGTCTCTGACTCCTGGGTGCCAGTGATCCCTCTGCCTCAGCCTCCCCAGTAGCTGAAGCTAGAAGATCTTGTCCCTACTTCTGGCTTAACTTCTTTTTTCTTAACTAATTCATTGTGCCTCTCTATAGCTATAAATATTCCACTGCATTCTAATGGCCAAATGATATTAAATTGTAATATTAATATCATGATATTAAACTTGGATTTTCTAAAGTTTAATATGATTAAATTGTAGTATTAATACCATGAGATTAAATTTTGGATCTTACAAAGTTTATTTAACCAATCCCCTTATTAGATATTACTTTGAAAATTCTGGTAGCTATGTAATCTGCTGCTAACAATTTTATGTTTCATAAATTATATTGTATTACAAATTCCTAGGTGAAGAAAAATGCTTTATCCAGAGTATGCAGATTTTAAGGCATTTGATATAACTGATTGAATTGCTCTCAAAATTGTTTCTGATAATGCCTTTCTTTCCTCATACCTTGTACATTATGCATAATTCATTTAAAAATATACCCATTTAGCAGGGCGTGGTGGCGCACGCTTGTAATCCCAGTACTTTGGGAGGCAGAGACCGGAGGATCCGGGTTCGCGGCCAGCCTCAGCTCTCTCTCTCTCTCTCTCTCTCTCTCTCTACCTAGTGAGGCCCTCCGCAACTTCGTGAGACCTGGTTTCAAAATAAAGTATAAAAAAATAGGGCCGGGGGTGTAGCACGGAGGTAGAACGCCCCTGGGTTCAATCCCCGGTACTGCAAAAAAAAAAAAAATATATATATATATATATACCCATTTGATTGAATAAATATGCATATTATTTTTAATTTGTATTTCTTTAATTTTTAGGAAATTCTTCATATCTTTATGGTCCTTCTTGATGATGCCTATTTAATTTTCTTATTAGGATGAGGTTGGGTATAAGACTTTTTCATACTGATTTGTATACCAAAATAAATTGTTTAAAAATATTTACTTTCAAACATTTTTAAAACTATAAAATAATGAAACTAGACCTTTATTTACTAGCATGAAGAATTACAAGGAGAATATTGACTCTTTCTCATGAGATGGATACATTAACACACTCCGTTCTAATGTCTCATCCTCAGTATGGATTATGCCAGGCATCTTGGATTGCAGCTGCACAACGCAGCGTGTCTTGGGCATTGTCAACACACTCTCCACCTCTTTACAGGATTCTGAGTTAAAGATACCATCCTGAATTAACATATGATTAAGTGAATGCGCCGTGATGTTAAAGCATCTGGATTCAAGTTCTTTCTGTGACCTACTAGCCATGTGACATTACGCAATATACTTAATCTTGGTTTCAGTTTTTTCAGCTGTGAAATGGGAAGAGTAATAACATCTACTTCATAGGGGCTTTTGTGAGCGTTAGATGAAGCAATGCACATAAAACTTGGAATAGTTACATGCTAACTGCATTTATGCGCCACTTTACAAGCATAGCGCCTGACGTAGAATGATAATCAGTGTTGGTTATAGTAAACTTGTATTATTATTCCTGTTATTCATAGGCCCCATCTAACAATTAGGATCAGAAATTCAGAATGCAGTGAGGCAGTAACTAGGCACTATCCCTTCTAGAATTTTGCCTCAGTGATATTGATTTTCATCTGGGAATAAGACACATAACGCGATACCAGGTGGGCTAAGTAAGGACATTGATAAATTTCTGAGCTGAGAAAGCATTGAGTAATTTGAGTGAGCGTTCAGGAAGGAGTTCAGAATCCAGTTAAATTTGTGATTCTGTATCAAAATCCCTCGTCCCAGCAAGGCATGGTGGCACATGCCTGTAATCCTTGTACTTGGGGGGCTGAAACAGGAGAATCACAGGTCCAAGACCAGCCTCAGCAATTTAGTGAGGCCCTCAGCAATGTAGTGAGACCCTGTTTCAGAATAAAATAAAATAGGTCTGGGAATGTAGCTCAGAGGTAGAATGCCCCTGGGTTCAATCCCCAGTACCTGACCCCCCAAAACAAATGAAAAAACCTAGTCCCCACTGTCCCCGTTCTATACATGCACACTCATACTTAGGACAAATATTTCTCGAAGATGTATATTCTTACTTTCCATGTTCTTACCATGAAATCAAGCCCCATCTTCTTGCAGGGATGCAGAAGCACCCAGATAGGGCCCTGGTTCCTGACAACAGCAAGTCTATGATTAAAAGAACGATTTTGAATCTCTGTGAGGCCATCACTGCTTGGAAAAATTGTTCCCTCCCAGAGGATATTTTGTTGTTTGGTTTGTCAACTGTGCATTATGTCGCATTTTTGGAAATTTTTTTTTTGTGTGTGTGTATGTATGTGTGTGTGTGTGTGTGTGTGTGTGTGTGTGTGTGTGTTACTGGGAATTGAGCCCAGAGGCATTCTACCCCTTAGCTACATCCCCAAGCCCTATTTTTTTTTTTTGTACCATGGATTAAACTCAGTGCCATTCTACTTCCAAGCTTCCAAGCTACACACCCAGCCCTATTTTATTTTTTATTTTGAAACAGAGTCTCACTAGTTTTCTGAGACTCTCACTAAGTTGCTGAGGCTGGTCTCAAACCTGTGATCCTCCTGTCTCAGTCACTCAAGTACTGGGATTACGGGCATGTACCACCATGCCTGGAATTTTGTTTTTGAAACTGCGTCTAAGTTGCCGAGGGCCTTGCTAAGTTGCTGAAGCTGCCCACGAACCTGCAATCGTCTTGCCTCAGCTTCCCAAGTACTGGGATTAGAGGCATTCACCACCATGCCCAACTCCGCCTATTTCTTATGCAGCAATCAATGTGCTTAATTGATTTCACCTCTCTTCTCCCAGTTTTTAAAGTTGTATTCGTTTAATTTGTTAAAATAATAAATATAGTCATTTTTTACTATTGTCCTCACATTAATTTTAGTCTTAGAAATTCCCATTATATATATTCAGGGCTCCAGCCCCATGCTTTCTGGGTTGGAGGAAGCTTTTCTCCTTGGATAGTTCTGCACAAGAGCTCAGAGTGTGGCATCACTGGAGTTGAGTTAGTATATTCAAATCTGTTAAAGGATAACAATGCTGGATATAAACTTGGATCACTTCCTTGAGTTTCTTGAAATGTTCTCCACTGTGGTCTTTCTTTACTGTTAGGAAGTTTGATGTATAGATGTATAGTGGTGATGGTTGCATAACTATACGGATGCACTTAATGCCATTAAACTATATGCTTACAAGTGGCTAAATATTAAATTTCATGCCACACGTATTTTAGCACAATATATATTTTTCTCCAAGCGCCTGTTTGATGCCAGGAAGTGTGTTAGACCCCTGGGTGTGCTGTAGTGAACAAGGGAGGCAGTTGTTTGGCCATTACAAAATTTACAGTGTAGAGGGATATGTAGAAAATAGAGGAGGATTATACTAACAAGAGGTAGTGCAACATAGTGAATAAGAACCTGAACTGGGGGAGGATAAATATCTGTTGCTCTGTGTCCCCCGAAATGTAAACATGCTCATTGATATTTGTTACGCTTATTTTTATTTGCCATCTCTTGTCATTAATACTTACTTGCCCTTCTGCCAATTTGTTTGAAAAAGTGATTTTTTCAAATTATAATCAAAAGCTGAGAATGTTCTAAACCAACAAGGAAATCACTCTTCAGGTATAGTATTTGGAATTGTCTTTTCATAACTGAGGGTTTTTTACTGCTTGGAAATGGAGGGTAAGTTTGCTTTATGATCTGGGCAGTTGAGGTAAGAAGATTGACTTAGTACTAATAGTTTATTCATTGGTGCACATACTTATCATGGTTTTCAAATTTTTCTGAGTGATTTAATCACAGAAAATATTTAATGATCATTATCCTATTAAAAGTTTCTTTGTAACTGAACTTATGTCACGAATAATGATTTTCCATAGATTCTAGTCGAAAGTGATGAAATTATTTACCACTCTAAAATAACCTCATCCACTATTACTCAGACAAACCCAATCATTTGATGACGCTAGAATATTTTAATCATTTTATACTAAATCTGAATGTTGGTACTATCAAATAATAGAGTAAGAAGTAAATACAATTTCAAGAAAGAATGTTTTATAATGTTTATGATATATATATACATACATACATACATACATACATATTTGTTTCTCTAATCCCAAACTCTCATCTAACTGAGTGTGTCCTCAACTTCCAAATGATTCCTATTATGGTAAAATAGACATGAAATTTGCCAGTTTTAATTACTTTAAAGGTATAATTCAGTGGCATTAAGCACATTCCCGTCCATCTCTAGAAATTTTTAATTTTCCCAAAGTGGAACTCTAAACCAGTTAAATAATAATTTCCCATTCCTCATCCCTACAACCAACTCCTGACAACCAACTTTCTACTTTCTGCCTCTATGACATAGGTTATTTGACAATTATCAATAACATTTTGAAATTGTAACATAATTATCCTAATTTTTAGTAATTAATCAAGTAAATGATGTCCCTTAACTTAAAGGATAAGGGTATTGGTATAAACAAAGATCTCATGGTTTGGTAATCGAATCCAAGCTTTGGTCTGGTGGGGACCCACCTCCACCGGGCAGACACAAAGCCCCTTTATTTCACCTACTTAGATGAACCCTAAACCATCTCACTGGCGTTCTGGGCCCTGCCTATATACTCTGTGTTTTTGATGTGCAAACCCAGTCGTAAAAATATCTACAGTACTTGCTTTAAAAGTACTTGCTGCCATTTAACTGTAAACAGACTTGTAATTTGGCTGTAAAAACTCATGAGTTGCTGAAAGGGGCTATAATAAAGTCATAATGATCGTAGTGCAAACACTGCCAGAGAGGCCAAGGATGGTTGGCTGGCTGTGAAGGATGGTATGCATGATGTAAGCTGGGCAAAACTTGGGTTGTGGCTATTGGGCATTGTCTTTAGAGAAGTTCATCTTCTCTAGCATGTTCAATTCACAAATAGATCACGTGCTGATGACATAGGCAAATGACAACGTCAATCTTAGCCTTACTGGAAATTCTCAAGTCTGTCAAACAATAGTGATCCTTTTTGGCAGGAAAATGTGAGCCAACATTGGGAATGCAGGCTAGAGACCATGGCTGTTTCATGCTAAAAACAATTTCCATTGAAAGTCCAGTCCTTGCCTTGTGTGTATCAAAAGAACTTCCTTCCTTCTTTCCTTCCTTCCTTCCTTCCTTCCTTCCTTCCTTCCTTCCTTCCTTCCTCTTTTATCCCCTCCCTCCCAAACCCCCTTCTCCCTCCTTCCTTCCTTCCTTTCCTTTTTTTTTTTAATTCTGGGAGTTGAACCTAGGGGCACTCTACCACTGAGCTACACCCCAATCCTTTTTATGTTTTATTTTGAAACAGGGTCTTACTAAGTTACCATGCACCAGCCTCAGACCTGCAATCCTCCTCTTAGCCTCCCAAGTACTAGCATTACAGGAGTGTGCCACCATACTCAGGAAATTCTTCTCCTTTTTATAAGGATTGCTAGGGCAAGATTTAGCCAAGTAAAAAGGATCATTTTTTTCCATCCTGAAGTACAAGGACAATATAAACATAAGGTTAACCCTTATGTTTGGAAGCCTGTATAGGGGCTTTCAAAGGTGGCCAAGGAGCCTCTGATCCAACAAATTGGAATCTGAGCAAAGGCCACAGTCTCACCGAGCTCACTGCCCTTCTCTTCCTCTCCCCTGGCTCTGTCCTCTTCCCAACTTTATCCCCAGTTACTTTTCATCCTCTAGGGGAGGGTTTACTGCACAGAGTGACATCTGTTCTCACTGGAACCTGTTTGGATGCGTCTCACCCCAGACACAGCTGCACAGCCCTCCAGAAGTGAAGGGTATTGTGACTACCCCACCTTAGCTTGGCCAGCAATCCAGCCCCCAGGACAATAGAAAGTGAGAAGGAGTGAGAAGATCTGAACTTGGGGAAATAGTTTTATCTTTCAAGGCTTAGATCCTTTGAGGGGATCAAACCCATTGTCTAAAGGTCTTTTCTAACTTTAACCATTAGATTCGGTCTTAGAGTTAAGGGTTATTTCTGGAACCGCTGGTCCTCTATCTACTCTTTCAGAAAGATGAGGCAAGAGAAGAACAGAAAATAGGAATACATTTTTGTTTCAGCTGGGGTCCTAGCTTAGATTTACAGTGATAGAGACACACAGATACTGAAAACCAACTTGAGAATATCATTTATACAAGATTTTATCAGTATTAAGTTATTCTAAAAGAAAGATAAGGAGATGGTTTCACAGATCAACAGCATGCTTTTTAATTAATGCTTTGTGGTTTCCTCTTTTTTAAAATGATGAAATGTGTATGAAATATGTATTTGAAATATATATGATGAAATGCTTATGAAATATACATGTATATTGACCATAAAGATATTTTGGCCACAGAATGCAATTTTTTTTCATATAGTCACATGTCTTTCTATGATGTTTGAATTCACAGGAAAACAGCCTACACATTTGTCTCAGAGTGTCTGTTACTTGGAAGGAAAACACAGATTTTTATTTCTTTGCAGAACTGCTCCTGGAGCTCATGCTGTCTCCATGTGCTACAGAGACCTGAGTCCAGGAAGAGACTTCAATAAATCCTGGTAGGGCAGGGTATGGATACTGTGTTTTAACATAAGACCACTTCACTCCCACCCCCTGCGATTTGGCTTGATATGTATACTCATTACTTCTGACACCACTCTACAAAATGGCCAGTAAATCCCTACTGTATCATAGCATTGCTTTTGAGATTCTAGAACTTCAAAAATATCCAACACTTCTCTTCACATTTAGCATGTATGCATCATTTTATGGGATTTTTAAAAACTGCAATCCAACTATGTCTATCAGAAACCATATATATTCTGCATTTCCCTTGATCTTTGTTGTGCTTATTTCTCAGTTCTGTTCCTGACTTATTTTCAGGTATCTTTGCTTTAATATCTTTGTGCCAAGAAAACCACAAGGTCAGCATGGACATGGAGTGCTCTATGATGCTCTGTCTGATGGATGCATATCAACTGCACAGTCTAGTACTCTAAGGCAAGGGTTTAGTACTCTAAACAGTGTAGATTGAAAAGATTCATGGCTATTATGAACTGTTGCTATAAACATGGATATGCATGTATCACTATAGTATGTTGACTTTAATTCTCTTGAAAAGATACCAAAGAGTGGGACAGCAGGGTCAAGTGGTGGCCGTCTTCCTAGTATTTTGAGGAACCTCTATAATAGCAGCACAAGTCACAATAGCCAAATAATGGAACCAACCTAGGTGATCATCAACAGATGAACAGATAAGGAAAATGTGGCATATACACACAATGGAATTCTACTCAGCCATAAATAATAAAATTATGTCATTTGAAGGAAAATGGATGGAACTAGAGAATATTATGCTAAGTGAGATCAGCCAGTCACAGATAGTCAAGGTTCATACATTTTCTCTCATATGTGGAAGCTAGAGAGAAAATAGGAAACAAAAGGTAATTCAGATAAATGAGGAAAGAGATTAGTAGACTAGTGGGGGAAGGAAGTGGGGAGGGTAAAAAGGAAGTTTGATGAAGAAAACTGTTTTAACAATGCTATGCCCATACATGAAGGTATCATCACTAATCTCACTGATATGTATGGGGAGGAAAGGGGGGATGAGGTGGGATTTGGGGAGAACGCACCACGTGCTGTGTACATGTTTGTTTGTATCACTTTGTACCTCACAATGATGTGTAATTACAATGCACCAAAACAGTGTATTAAAAATGATTCATGGGATTAAAGTTATCATCATGAGAGGGAGAGAGCTAAGAACCAGCCTCCTGGGCAATTACAAATAAATAGAAATGAAAAGTAAGGGCAGATTTATCTGGCCAAAGAGGTGACCAAAGGATTTTGATGAGGAAAAGGAGATTTGGGACCAGCCAAGAGAGTCATTGGTTTTCTTCCTGTTAGCCTGGGTATCACTTCCTCACTAGTTACTTCTTGGTCACCAAGATCCCTGAATCAATCCTTCCTCCCTCCCTCCTTCCCTCCTTCCCTCCCTTCTTTCCTCCCTCCCTCCCTCCCTCCCTCCCTCCCTTCTTCCTCACATCCTCAATTCCTCCCTTCCATTCTTCTTTCTTTTTTGTGGTACTGGGGATTAAACTCAGGGGAGTTCTACCTCTGAGCTACACTCACAGCCCTATTTTATTTTTTATTCTGAAACATGGTCTCTCTAAACTACCATGTGTTGACCTCGAACCTGCAATCATCCTATCTCAAGACTCCCAAGCACTGGGATTATAGGTGTACAATCACAATTATAGGGATACATCTCACCTGGCTCCTGGATCACTGGATCTTTTATAAACAAGTTCTGCTTCTAATGCACATAAGAGCTATAAATCATCAGAAATATTTAAGTCCACTCTGTAATGGATTTAAAGTCTTCTGAAGCCAAACATAGTATGAATCACAGGATGAAATTTCAAACATCAGACAGAGTTGGGAAACATCCCTCACTCCCATCATCTACAACATCCACACACATATGCATCCATCCTAAATTACTTATTTCTTTTAAGCTCAATGAGCCAAATGTAATCCTTGGACTTCCTATCTGTCCTCAAATATATATGTATATTTGCCTTCACTTATCTTCTATTTTGAATTGCATGTGCTTTTGAAAACCACCTAAACTCCTCTGGGGGAAAAGTCATGTATAGCTTCATCACTTCATAAATAAAATCTAAATGAAGTGCTGTTTTTCTTGTGCAGGTTCCTCCCTTATCCCCCGGTTGTCATCTCCCTGTTCTAAACTCTAGATTTCTTGTGAAAAAATGGCATCTTGTGGAAAGTTGGGTTTTTTTTTGAGCACAGATAGTATCTGAAAATATTATGGATAAGGACCCTTCCATTTCTTCAGCAGTCTACTCAATATCCATTGACTCCCACACAGCTGAGGTTTGGTCATGGATTATATCTTTGGTAACAAGCAAATGCTATTGTTCTAGTCAGCCAGATCTCTGGAACCAACTTTGGAGGTCAACAGGGGCTAAAAGTAATTTCTTTCACGTCTACTATATCCACAATAGGTTTAACTAATTGTTGTGGAGTGACTGTCTCTTGGACACAATCTTTCTTAATCTGCACAACTAGTTCATAAGGAAACAGAGGCATAAAGAGGTTTAGTAATCTGTCCAAGGTGGTAGAACATTGGTAGGAACTCAAGTCATAATGAACTTGATAACTCAAAACCTTAAATACACATCCTTAGGGAGGCAGAGAGGACCAGAGAAAGAAAAGGCTAGATGGGTTGGGGGTGGGTTTAGAGATGGTTTCAAGGTGACCATAGTGTTTGCTCTGGGCTTTAATGAACAGGAAGAGACAAGCAGAGATAGGGAAAGGAATTTAAGAAAATACTCTAGCTGAGTTTACAAAGCTAGAAAGCTCAGGATGTCCATTTCAGGCTCTATCCACAGCCTGGCCAATGCTTCACTGAGGAGTTCTGAGAGCAGCACCCCAAAATGAAGAATGTGGTGGTGCTTGTGCAACTGTGACCTCCAGAGCGGAGCAGGCAGTCCATCTACCCCCCAGCCTGCCTGGGCCAGAGCCAGCCTTTGTCCAGGGCTTCTGCTGATGTTGAAGCCACAGGCCTGGCCTCCCTCTTTATCTTTATAATGGAGCTTAATTTATACTTTGGAGCAGAGTGATGTGTAATGGTGCACAGGGGCCCTACACTAGGAAGGAGTGGCAGGTTAAAGACTCAATTTCCTGGTCTCTCCAGCTTCGCCTCACCCTCCTTAATGATATTTCAACATTGAGAGGTTTGTATTTTTTTCTTTAAATTACATATACAGTAGGTGTTTTGTGTTTAATTTCCTTAAGAAAAAAAGTGTGTTGTGTGGGTAAAATGGTTTAAAAAAAAGTAGAAGAGAGACCTGGAAGTTTATAAAAACCATATTGTGTGCTCCAGAGACAAGTTAGGTTTTTGGAGCCTTTTCACTCTCCCGGGAATGCTCATAATGCAGTCTTATGGTTTTGTTTGTTGTTGTATTTTTCTCTTTATTCTTTCTTTCTTCCTTAGAATGTGCATTACCTCCTGAGTTGCTTGTCTTTTTATATGCTTCTCAGAGGTATATTGCTGACACAATAGCCTGGAGCAAGGAGACTTTGGAGCCACTTCTGTTCCATCACGTAATTACATTCACAGGGTGTATTTATAGCATCAGAGGTGCCAAAGTGGGGGGTGGAGAGGGAGAGAAAGGGCCCTGCCTTAGGAAAGTGGCTTCCCGAGTAGCCAACACTGAGAACCTCTGCCCAATAGGCCTGGTGGATTATAAGGAAGGGTGGCCAGAGATGCCGGCCTTGCTCAAAAAGGTCAACAGCTGCACACTGCGCATGTCACCAAAGAAAGAATGGAATGGAATGCACATTGAGGTGATCAAACCCTCTTCCTCCCACAGCTGTGCCCTGAGCCTGGGTTTCTGCAAGGGAGGCTTGGAGGCCATTGTGGAGGAACAGAATGATGACCTCATGCAGGAGGGCGGGGCTTGGGTCCAGGCCCCTTTCCTGCCCCAAAGAGAGTCACCACACTTGTATCTGACTTATAGGTAGAAGTTCTGAATACAAATTTGTTTGAAGAGTAGTTTCTTCGTTTACCTAAAAATTTGACAGTCCCTAATCTATAGTCGCTCTCCACTCTTATCAAATGAACTATTTATCTCAGGCCCCTTGAGACCTCATTAAATTCACCCTCCTCCCCACAACACACAAACATACACACACACACACACACACACACACACACACACACACATACATCACACACACACTAGTACCCTTCTCTCCTTTCTTAGAAGAAGGATTTAGAAAAGCTCTTAGAAATGCTCAGGCTCAGCTGGAGTCCCCATTCCCCACTGGAGGTTCTTAGTGGCCCACTGGGATCTCTTTGCTTCTGGGTGTGACACAGCCCATTTTTTTCAGCCACCAGAGTTTCACTCTATAACATAACTCCAATCCCATCCCTGAAAAGGTGAAAGCCCTCTTGTAGCAGCACCCACCCCCTGAGTGGTGAATCTCAAACACACACACACACACACACACACACACACACACACACACTTCCAGCTTTGCTGATGTATGATTAATAAATAAAAAATATGAATAGTTAAGATGTACAGAATGATGTTTTGATAATCAGATACACTATAAAAAGATGATCATCAAGCTAATTAACATATCTACTGCCTGACATAGTGACACATACAGACACACACACACACACACACACACACACACATACATATATATATATATATACTCCAATTTAAAAATGGGCAAATTACCTGAATATATACTTGTCTAAAGAAGACATCCAAATGTCCAACAGGTATATGAAGGGATGTTGAGTTTTTTCCAATGCCTTTTCTGCATCTATTCAAATAATCAATGATTCCTTTCCTTTGTTCTATTAATGTGGTATACCACATCCACTCATTTGCATATTTCAAACCATCCTTGCATCCTATGGAAAAATCCTGTGCGATCATGGTGTATGATATATTTAATGTGCTATTGAATTCATTTTACTAGTATTTCATTGAGAATTTTTACATGCATGTTCATAAAGGATATATGCCTGCAATATTCTTTTCTCATTTCCTTTTCTGGTTTTTGTATCAGGGTAATATTGGCCTCCTAAAATAAGTTTGGAAGTGCCTTTCTCTTGAGATTTTTGTAAGTTTGATAAGAATTGCTTTTGATTGCCTACAAGTATTTGTTAGAATTTACCAGTGTCTTTGTCAACATTCTCTGTGCTGTAATCTAAAATAACTGGTCACACAACTTAGAAGAAGGAAGATTTATTTGCTCGCAGTTTTTGGAGATTTCAGGGTTCAGTCCATGTCAGGCTGGGACTGTGGAGTGCAGGGTGGTGGAAAGCAGAGAGAGGGAGAGCAAGGCTCTGCTCTCACATCATGGATGCTGGAAGCCAGAGAGTGAGCAGGGAGAGGAGAGGACCATATATAATCCCCAAGGCCAAACCCCCCGAGACCCACCTCCTCCAGCCAAATCCTACCTGCTTAGGTTATCACCCAGTAAGTATATTACAATGGATTTATTGTCTGATGAGATTACAACCCTCATGACTTAATCATCAACTCTGAATATCAATACATGAGCTTTTCAGAGAATAGTCTATATTTAGCTGTAACAACCAGGGAAGCTATCAGGTTCTGGGCTTCTCTTTGTTTGGGAATTTTTTAATGGTGATTCAATGTCCTTACTTACTATTGGTCTATTTGGATTTTTTATTTCTTCATGATTCAGTCTTAGTGGGTTGTATATTTCTAAGAATTTTTCCATTTTTTCAAGGTTATCCAATTTGTTGGCATATAATTTTTCATGGTAGTCTCTTATGACACTTCACATTTCTATCTTTACAGTGAATTTTATACTTTCATATGTTTTTAAGTTGTTAGAACAACTCAAAGAAATCTCGTTAGCAGTCCAGTGGTGATAAACTCTCTCAGACATTGTCAGGAAAGTTTTTTTTTAATCTCTCCTTCATTTCTGAAGGACACTTTGTAGGTTATAGTACTCTTGGTTGTCAAATTTCTTTGTTTTTTGTTTTATAGAACTTTGAATATATTCATACCACTCTCTCCTAGTCTGCAAAGTTTCTGCTAAGAAATTTGCTGATAGTCTTATCAAAGTTGTGTAGAATATGACAAATAACTTTTGGTGCTTTCAATATGTCTTTGTCTATCTTTTGAGAATTTGATTATAATGAATCTCAATAAAGATCTCCCTTTCTTTAATCTACTTGAGGTTATTTGGACTTTGTGGATCTGGATGTTCATTTCCCACTGCTCATTTGTGAAGTTTTCTGTCATTCTTTCTTTTTTTTTTTTTTTTGCAGTACCAGGGATTGAACCCAGGGGCATTCTACCTCCGAGCTACACCCCCGGCCCTATTTTTTTTATACTTTATTTTGAAACCGGGCCTCACTAAGTAGCTGAGGCTGGCCGTGAACCCGGATCCTCTGGTCTCTGCCTCCCAAGTACTGGGATTACAAGCGTGCGCCACCACGCCCGGCTCTGTGGCTCTGTCATTATTTCTTTAAATAAGCCTCTGCCCTTTATCTTTCTCTACTCTGTTAGGACCCCTAAAATGCCTGTAATTGGTTCCCTTGATGATATTCTATAAGTCCCACAGACTTTATTCACTCCTTTTAATTGTTTTTTTCTTTGTCTTTCCTCTGATTGAGTAATTTCAAATGACCTGTCTTCAAATTCACTGATGTTTCCTTCTGCTTGATTAAAGATCTTTATGGTTTTTTTTTTCTGTCCATCACTATGTCCTTCAGCTCCAGAATTTGTTTAGCTCTTTTTATGGTTTCTTCTTTGTTGAACTTATTATTCTGTTTGTGTATGGTTTCCCTGATTTTATTTAGTTTTTTATCAGTCTTCACATGTGTCTCACTGACCTTCTTTAAGATGATTATTTTGAGCCGGGTGTGGTGGCGCACGCTTGTAATCCCAGTACTTTGGGAGGCGGAGACCGGAGGATCCGGGTTCGCGGCCAGCCTCAGCTCTCTCTCTCTCTTTCTCTCTCTTTCTCTCTCTCTCTCTCTCTCTCTCTCTCTCTTTCTCTCTCTCTCCATGTCTCTCTCTCTCTTTCTCTCTCTCTCCCTCTCTCTCTCTCTCTCTCTCTCTCTCTCTCTCTCTCTCTCTCTCTCTCTCTCTCTCTCTCTCTCTCTCTACTTAGTGAGGACCTCCGCAACTTCGTGAGACCCGGTTTCAAAATAAAGTATAAAAAAATAGGGCCGGGGGTGTAGCGCGGAGGTAGAACGCCCCTGGATTCAATCCCCGGTACCACACACACACACACAAAAAAAGATGATTAATTTGAATTCTTTGTCAAGCAATTCATTGATTTCTGTTTCTTTAGTTGCTGGTCTTTTATTCTGATTCTGTGGAGTTTCATATTTTATGAGTATTTGTGTTTCTTGTGACCTTGCATTGGTGTCTGAACATTAAAAGAAGTCGGCACTTCTTCAAGTCTTCATAGACTCTTTAGCAGGAAAGTCCTTCGCTAGTCAGTCTATGCAAAAACTGGGAAAACCAACTGGCAAGGCTTATGGGCAGGCTGGAGTCCTCAGTCAGACTAGCCTGCTGCTCAAGTCAGCAGGTGAGCAAGCAAGCCTGGAGCTCAAGTCCACAGTGCTGGCCTCCTGCCAGGGTCCACTGAGGTGATCCTGGTAACAGTGTCTAGGACAGGCCTTGAGCCTGGGCCCAAGGCTTTGGTAGGTAGGCATCAGCACACTTGGAGTCTAGATTCACAGGAATAAAAGTCCAAATAAATTAATGCATTCCTCAATAGCCTGCTCACTTCTGATCCCACCTAGTTCTCTAGTTCCTCACTTGTTTCTCCATCATGCTTCATATGACAACCATATGGACCCTTTCTCACTCAGTAATTAAATCAGCATCTATGGAACAACTCTTATATGCCAGGTATTGTCAATGCTGAATGAGAGATGCAAAGTGACTACACATATAGAGCTTGCATTCTGCAGAAGAAAGGGATTAATAAGCACCAATACCTAAGTAACGTGGTTGGCAGGTACCCTGCAAAAACAAGGTAGTGGAAATAAGTAAAACTTGAATTGTGAGGATATTTTAGACTCTTTGGATAGGGATTGTTTGAGCTGAGACCTGAAAGGTGAGCAAACAGAACAAGATCTAAGGAACACATATTCCAGGAAGAGTGGATAGGTAGGAGATGATAGTTAGTAGGTGGGATCAAAACCAGGGTAGGAGGCTTAGGATTTGACCTAACTGTAATGGGAAGCTATTGGAAGGTTGGAAGCAAGTGGAGGATGTGGCCCATGTGATGGTTGGATATAGAATAACCCCTGGAAAAGCTCATGTGTCGGCAATGCAAAAATGTTCAGAGGTAAAATAATTGAACCCTGAGGGGTCTAATCCTATCAGTGGACAGATCCATTGATGGATTAGTGGATGTTTTGGGTGGTAACATAGGCAGATAGGGTGGCCAGAGGAAGCAGGTGACTGGGAGTATGGCCCTGGGGATCATATATGTCCCTTGCCTCCTCCCCCTCTTCTCTCTCTGCCTCCACTCTTCTGTGCATTCAGCCTCTGAAGCAGCCATTTATGTTTCTGAGTCATCCCTGTGGACTGAAACCTCTGAAAGCGTGAGTTCTAATACACCACACCTTTCCTCCTCTGAGTTTTGTATTTAGATAACAGCGGCATGGATGCTGATTGAAACAGCCCAATTTCCATTTTAAAAAGATTTCCTTAGATGTTACGTGCAGGATGGATCCTAGAGGCTGCTGAGGGAGGAGAGAACTGTGTATTAATCACTCTATGCATTTACACAGAGTGAAGAAGCAGGGAGATCTCTCCATAGTACACTCCTTCTCATTCCTGCCCACTGGCAATTTCAAACAATGTGAGTTTGGGCTCAGGGATGCATGGGAAATGAGGAAGAGAGGGAAACCTTTCCTAGAGTTTTGGTGAGAAAAGTCCCAATGAAACAAGACTGTGACCCATAAGCAATATTATAGTTCAAAAAGGGTTATTTGACTTCTTAATGCTTGCCATTCTAATCGGGGTCAGATGAAATCTTAGAGTAGTTTTGATTTGCATCTCCCTGATTGCTAATGATGTTGAACATTTTTTCATGTATCTATTGGCCATTTGTATCTCTTCTTTCGTGAAGTGTCTATTCATTTCAGTTGCCCACTTCTTGATCGGATTGTTTTCTTAGTGTAAAGTCTTTTAAGTTCTTTGTATATCCTAGATATTAG